>OZ030007.1:67955950-68038450 GCA_964023405.1 Apodemus agrarius
CCTCAGTGTCCTGAGTGTTGCAAGTACACTAGAACACATGCTTGAAATGATTTTATAGAAGGAAAATTATTTTACTTCTGTCCGAGAAGTAATTCTCCTTGCTGAGTTTGTTAATGGGGTTGTGCTGTGACTCGGGTGTGAACACAGACTTCTCTCCTGCTCAGTCTCTAGCAGGCTTGTCTCCTCGTCCAGCATACAGAGATCCTATTTCTATCAAAAACAAAAAAACAAAAAACCTTTTCTACTGGGCTGGAGAGATGGCTCTACAGTAAGAACACTGACTGCTTTTCCAGAGGTCCTGAGTTGCCGGGCAGTAGTGGCACTTTAATCCCAGCACTTGGGAGGCAGAGGCAGGCAGATTTCTGAGTTCGAGGCCAGCCTGGTCTACAGAGTGAGTTCCAGGACAGCCAGGGCTACACAGAGAAACCCTGTCTGGAAAACAAAACAAAACAAACAAACAAAAAAAAAACCCAAACAAACAAAAAGCATTTAATTGGGAGCTTGCTTACAGTTTTATGGGGTCAGTCCATGGTCATCATGGTGGTGGGAGCAGACGGCAGGGTGTTTGAGCAGTAACTGAGAGCTGGTCCTTAGGCGTCAGGCACAGGGAGAGCCTGGGCCTGGTGTGGGCTTCTGAGACCTCAAAGCCCATCCCTATGGTCATGCTTCCTCCAACAGGACCATACCTCCTAACCCTTCTCGAACAGTCCCTCCAACTAGGGACCAAATATTTAAACATGTGGATTTATGGGACTGTTTTCATTCAAACCACCATAGCCTGCAGTGTGGAAACAGCCTAAATCCCTGGGTCAACCCATGAAGTACAGCTGCACCAATACGTTACCCAGCATATACTGGGCTTTCCCGGAACAACAGCAAATGCTTCGTCTTCCTGGGCCGGGGAGATTCCAAGATTAACGTGTTAATGCAGCACAGCCTCCTTATACCTGATACCAACTAGTGCCCTGACATTAGGGTTGAATTTTAGGTCTGCCAATGTAGCTCAGTCCAGGTCTTAGTTCTGATGTGTGAGGACCTGGGTTTGACTGATGCCTAGCACTACATATGGGCACTTGCCACCAAACCTCACAACCAGAGTTCAGAACTGGGAACTCAACATGATGGAAAGGGAGAAGACACATGTGTACACACACGCGCACACACACACATACACAAATACACATCTACACACATATCACTCACTCAGTAAACCATACACATTTAAAAAGTTTAAGTAGATGTATAATCTATAAAGTGCCCAGTCTAGAACCTAGCTTACAGTAGGTTTCATAGTGGTAGCTTTTATTATTAGCGCCTAAAGTAGTCTAAATAATAATAAATATTTGATAGGATATGACAAATTTGATCTTACTTATGGATGACAGGTTTTCCATCTAATCTTTCTGGATTTCACTTCAGGTAAATCCAGAGCTGTTCTGAATAGTTCAGAAATTAAATTCCAAAATCCTTTCTGTGTGTGGATGTATGTATAGGAGTTTCTGCATACGTGTTTTGCACCTTAGCATCTGAGTTTGATGTCTGTTGTCTTCCTCCACCAGTTTCCATCTTATATATCGAAGCAGGTTCTCTCTCTTGAACCCAGAGCTCACCTTGGCGTCCATAGTGAACAGACACCACACACTCAAACACGCACACCACACTGGCGCACACAGGCTGACGAAAGGTTTTGTTGTTGTTGTTTTTGTTGTTGTTGTTTTGTTTTGTTTTGTTGGGTTTGGTTTGGTTTGGTTTGGTTTGGTTTGGTTTTTGGAGACAGGGTTTCTCTGTGTTGTTCCGGCTGTAGACCAGGCTGGCCTAGAACTCAGAAATCCACCTGCCTCTGCCTCCCAAGTGCTGGGATTAAAGGCGTGCGCCACCACTGCCCGGCTACATAGCACTCTTCTGTTTCTTTTTCTCTTATTTTTCTGCTCGTGACCCCACTCCCTACCTCTCACCCCATCCCCAGGCTTTATACTCTTTATACTCTTTCAGCAGTGAGCAATGGGTTTTATGGCCTGGCAATCATACAAAGAAACCGTAACTTCTCTGCTCTGCAGGGTGATTGCCTAAGTCCTCAGAGGTTACCTCCTCACAACTGGAGTGAGTTATAGACTTTGATGATGGTGATGATGATGATTGTGGTGGTGGTGGTGGTGGTGGTGGTGGTGGTGGTGGTAATATAGGGGGAAAATGTAGGTAGGTAGTCAAACCACTAACCTCCCTTACAAAGTTCTTGTGTTCCTGTGAACCCCTGTGGCAAGTGTCACCAATGTCCTGCACTCTCTCTGTTACATCTTGTCATTTCTCTAGGCTAATGATGTCATGAGCCAGCTAAGGATAGTCATTCAATCAGAAAGGAAATGACAAAATAGAAGGTTTTCAAATTACATTTCTGCTTGTTCTCAAATTCTCCCCTTCCCATCTTTCCCTTACACATTTCAAGGTCAAGATCTCCTGCTCAGGTTGTCTCCCGACTGACTGAGTAGCAGCCTTGGCCTTGACAAAACACAATGCTGGGCGAGCGGGAGCACAGTCAGAGGTCAGTGGGAGCACACACAGAGGTCACTTCTCCAGTTTGCCTTTTCTCTCTCCCAAGGCACTTTTTGTTTTGTTTTGTTTTTAAGATAGGGTCTTGTTATGTAGCCCAGACTGACCTTGGCCTTGAGATCCTCCCGTTTTGGCATCCTAAAGTGTGGGTGTTGTAGGTGAGTACTCCACACCCTGCTAAGGCACAAATCTGTACAGCACTCTGAAAATTATACCCACACTGTTCACAGAGACCCGTGGAGTCTTCCTGGTATGCTTCAAATGCCAGTTAACAAGACAAAACTTTATGGTCTCTGAACACTCTCATAGATGCCACGCCATATTTTAGGAAGTGGGTATTTGAGAGCAAAACTCGGGCTTAGCATTCAGTTCCTACCCACGTCTGTCTCTGTACCCAGAGACTTCTGAAGTGACCCCTGCCTGACCCACTGTTTGTTACCTCAACATATCCAGACCAATTTCCACAGGAGGCAGTTACTAGGCAAATACATTGACTTAAAGCATGTACAATATGAGTACAGAAAAGGATTGACTAAAATTTAGCTATCAAAATAACTAAGAGTATTGTGTTGTTATCATTATCATCATTTAACATTAGCGGCAGGCCGCTGACTCTCCATTGGCAAATGGGATAGGTAGCTGTCTGTCAGCCCACTGGTGTGCATGGCCCTTCTGACCCAAATGGTCGGCCCCGGGGAGTGTGTATGAGTTGGGCAGGGGCAGGGGCGATGGCTGGGGTTGTAAAGGTAGAGACCAAACCACAGGCCAGTATAGCACAATTCTGAGTTCCCCCAGCTAGGTAGGGACAGAGTCAAATTTCTCAGACTTCCACGCTCCTAAAGGGTGTGCATTGTAAGTGAGTACCCCACACCCTGAGATTTCAGAACCTGTCACCAACAGTGGAGTGGGGGCCAGAGACACATCCTGACACTATGTGCAGAAAACTGAGACGCTCATTTCAGAGACCTCTCTACTCAGGGGAAGCCAGCACTGCCTGCCTCACAGAAAAGAACTTTGGGATGTGCCAGTATAAAACACAGCTTTTTAATTCTTACTCTGAGTGTGTGCACATTCCCCTGTGCACACGTGGAGGCCAGAGGATGGCACTATGAGGGTCCAACCCCAGGCACTAGGTCTGCATGGAAAGTGCAGTGCTCACCACTCGGAGATGGGACTCACTAAGAGAGAGATTCGAACATAGATTTGAGTAGAGGGGCTAATAGATATTAAAGCACTCAGGGAATGGCTAGTACACACCCAGCCATGGTGTGGGCATCCCAAGAAAGAATGGCACTTAAAAGTGTCTCAGCAGATTGTATATAATTATATAATATATAATAAATAATAATTATAATATGTAATTAATAGATTATATATATGTGTATATATCTATATATACATATATAGATATATAGATATATATAATTTCCAGTGGCCTCTCAATAGCTTGCTAAGAAACTATTTTTTTTTTTTTTATAATGAGGTCTATAGTATGGTCCTGGGGTGAGTTCAATAGGATTGCAGTCTAATAAATCAAAACCATAGGGCATGGGCTGGAGAGAGCTCAGCATTTAAGAGCAGGTACTGATCTCTTAGAAGATCAGGGGCCGAGCCGGGCAGTGGTAGCGCACACCTGTAATCCCAGCACTTGGGAGGCAGAGGTAGGAGGATTTCTGAGTTCGAGGCCAGCCTGGTCTACAGAGTGAGTTCCAGGACAGTCAAGGCTACACAGAGAAACCCTGCTCGAAAAAAGGAAAACAAAAAACAAAAAACAAACAAAGAAGACCAGGGGCCAATTCACAGAACCTACATAGGGGGCCTTGCAACTGCCTGTGACTGTAGTCCCAGGGGACCCTCTAAGGTCACCGGCACTCCTGTGCACACGCCCACAGTTGTACACAATTTACAATAATTTTTAAATACATCTTTTTTTAAAAGCCCATAGTCACAAAAGTTGTACCAGGAGGTCAACTGTTAGAGGAGTTCCTTAGATTCCTAGAAAACTGCAGGTTTACAAACTGTAAGTGGGAGAGGAGAAAGCCCACATTTGGTCGTGCACGTTTGGCTCTTAGACATAATTTGTTACTGTTTTAATGTCCCTTTTAATATTTTTTAAACTATTTTCTATGTGTTTGTCTGAGGGTCTCTCTGTGAGTACGTGTCTTGTGCAGGTAGGTGCCTGCTGAGGCCAGAAGGGGGCGATGATTCCCTGCACTGGAGCTACAGGAGCCTGTGAGCTGTCTGACCAGGGCACTGGGAACTGAGCTCCAGTCCTCTGTAAAAGCACTGGCTGCTCTTCCACAGGTCTTGAGTTCAGTTCCCAGAAACCACGTAGTGGCTCACAACCATCTGTAATGAGATCTAATGCCCTCTGCTGGTGTGTCTGAGAGTGACAGTGTACTCATACATTAATTGAATAATATTTAAAAGAAGAGGAGGAAGAGGAGAAGCAGCAGCGTTGTCTCTGTGTAGGCTACTTTCACTGCAAATTCTGTGCTGTGCTGGAGTTATTGATTCTCAGTTGGCCAGAAACTTAAACTAGGCTCCCGGAAGAAGAGATACCTTTTTTTTTTTTTTTTTTTTTTTTTTTTTTTTTTGGTATTCCTCTAATTTTCCCTGTCTTTCTATCCTGCCTCAGAAGGGAATGAAATAGAGAAATATTAATATTTAAAAATAGAAATAGAAGCTGGGCGGTGGTGGTGCACGCCTTTAATCCCAGGATTTGGGAGGCAGAGGCAGGCAGATTTCTGAGTTCAAGGCCAGCCTGGACTACAGAGTGAGTTCCAGGACAGCCAGGGCTACACAGAGAAACCCTGTCTCCAAAAACCAAAAAAAAAAAAAAAGGAATAGAAGGGCTGGAGAGACGACGGCTTAGTGGTTAAAAGCCCCAGTTGTTCTCCTGGAGGACTGAGGTTCAATTCCCAGCACCCACCACACAGCCAGGACTACACAGAGAAACCCTGTCTCGAAAAAGCCAATAATAATGATAATAATAATAATAATAATAATAATAAAACAGCTGAGATATAGTCACAAGGTATTTGATCCCATGATATCGCAGCTCAGGCTTCTGGGAGACTGCATGGGTAGAGGTGTGGGTGCAGGGTCTGGACCCATTTGTAATGTGTCCATTGCCCAAGTGACGTGATAGAAGAAAAGCTATAAAAAAGTGGGGAGCTTGGCAGACATGCCTTCCTATTTCAATTTATAGCCTTCCTAACTGAAATAATAGCTTTACAGAAAGAAATTATTCACAAAATATTCAGAGCAAATGTTGAGATGGGAAGACGAGAGGCAAGATAATTAAGTCTGTACTGTTCTTAAAATGAAACACCGTCTAAGCAGAGAAATAAATTAGACTCTTTTCAAACCTTTCAAATCTAAGCATCCTAAAAATATTAAGGGCACTGCATAGTGCCGTGGTTTTCAGACTTATTCTTTTTCTTTCTTTTTTTTTTTTAAGCAGCAATTCACAATCAGACATACATTCTAGGGCTGGGGATACAGTTCAGGATGGGACAGTTGCCTGGAGTGTAAGGGACCTTGGTTCAAGGTCAGTACTGCAAAAAAATTATTATTGTTATTATTGTATTCTCCATCTTGATTCCATACACATAGCACTCACTCCATATTTTCATGATTTCTCGATTCAGGTTTCATGAAAAACCACTGATCCTAAATGTGTAATCTTTCTTTTATCCCCTCTCCCTCTTTTCCTAACACTCCTTATCAAGCTGATTTTGCCACCCATTTTGACAAACGCAGGTCCAATGGAGTTTCTTAATCATTAAATATCTCTGCAGGTGTACCCACCCACAATATGGAGACAATTTAGCAATGCCTGAAAGGGCAGCGTTAGATGTGACATTTGTCTTAAAGACTCGAGATTCCATTCTTTGGAGACCTGGCTTTCACTATCGGTGAAAACTAAAGACTTGAAAGCCGGGCTTGACAATATAAGACCTGCAAGTCTTAAGACAACCGTTTGTCTAGCGGAATCTACCCTCCATCAATATTCTATTCTTTAACATAGCTTAAGTGTTCATCATCAACGCGGACATTTAATAATTAACCCAGCAATCCCAACTCTGGCTCTTCACAGAATAGAGAAGCACTGTTTTTCCAAGACCGGCTCTCGCGGTCCCCCACCCCGCTCCCCGCCCCCTGTCCCCCCAGACCCCAGACCCGCTCCAGCCTCGGGTAACTTTTCCCTCCAGTTTGGTGGAAGGTTACATTGGAAGAAAATAGTCCCTACCGTCTAGAAAGTTTTCAGGGAAAAGAGGGCGTCTGACGTGCCTGCGGTGCGGGCGCTGCCCGAGGCCGGTGGGGCGGGGCGGTAGCCCTGGTGCCCGCCCGGCGCTGCTCCGTGGATCCCGCACTCGGGAGGCCCCCGGCGCGGGGCAGCGAGGGCGGCGGGAATCTGCAGCCTGGGCTTTGCCAGGACGCTGGATTTTGCCAGGACAGTCTTTTCTTATGATCATTTCCACTTCATGCTCTCCGGGCCTTAGACTGTGGACGGAACCACAGTAGGAGTGTAGAAAATGAGGTGACTTGGAGAAAAACAATATGTAGAATATAGATTTTTCTCTTTCTCATACAAACTAATTTACATGCAAATTACATCGTGACAAGCCCTCAGACCAGGCTGGCCTGCCCTGTGATCTGCCCGCCTATGATACCAGAATAAGATTTTGGTGGCAATTTTCCCAAATGAAGTTGCACTCCCCAGAACATCACCCGGGAAGTAATAACCGTGGGCGATGGATTTGGGTTTCTCATACATGCCCCTGTTTCCAAGTGTAAGGTTCTACAACTAGTTCATCCGGGTGTAGCCCAGATCAATTTAAAATTTTTTACTGATAAGTAATTTACATTCAGATTTAGAGTATTTTACTTTCTTGAAAAAAAAAATGGTGTTTCTTAGTGTAGCAAAAAATATCCTCATTCTGCTGGTTGACAATGTCAGTAGACATTTGTGTGCTTAATTCAGGATGCTCTTAGGCACTAGAGCTCAAACAATCTAACTTACTTGTTCACTGCGTTAGAAACAGCATTAGGATTACATAAATCTATACTCTGTGGCATGGTATATGCCTGACCTTTGTAAATCAGAAAGTTCTTGTTTTATTCTTTTGTGAAATGGAGTTCTTCTTATTGCAGTGTATTTTTAAAAGTCTAGGGAATAGTACATATTAATTTAATGACATTTGCTGCTATTATTTATATTGGTGTCTTCCCAAATGTTTTGTGTATGTAAAATAGTAAATACTGGTTTGGTGGAGTGATGGTTCCATACTGGGGACTCTACACATAGAGGGAACTTGAGGACGGGGACCCCCCCCCAAGGACAGTAGCCATCTCCTTGATGAAGCCCTAGCGGGGTCACAACAGCCCTGCGTTCTTTTCTCAGACGTGGGCCCTCTTGACCTTGTAATGTGGCTCACTTGAACATTTTAGGGGGAAGGAGCCTGTCTAATCTGCAATCAGGACCTCCCCTCTTGTCAGGGTAGAACCTGTAAAGTTTGTCTAGAGACGGAAGGTTAAGCTCACTTGATGAAGATCAAGGGAAAAAGAATTTCTACAAGTTATTCAAGCCATTGATGTCAAAAGCGATTAGAGCCTCAGCTTCCATTCCGTCTCGTAATGGAAAGTATTTGCCGGGAGGCTTGCAAGCCACGTGATTTGCTGGAGGAATTAAGTCTGGATTTCTTTCTGAGTCTCAGCCTTGAGTTGTATAGAGTTTCTAGGGTGTGTGGGAAAGACCAACTTGGAGACCTGTTTATTTTCACCTGTCAGCTAAGCCGTGGAAACTTGTTGAGAGATTTGCTGAGCTGTTCACTTAGATTAAGACTTTAGTGAATTAATTAAAAACGGTTCTGAGAGGTAGAATGTGCCAGACCCCTACTGGCTCATGAGATTGTACTTTCTTACTGATTCGACGTGACAGCAGAGCACAGAGCATGTGAGCTGCAGGGGAGTGATTCAAGAGAAGCGCTGACATGTTCAAAGTTATGCAGGTGTTCAGATCAAACTGGCCTTGACATCCAAGTCCATGGGCGCTGGACTGACTTCCTTCTGCTCAGACTGAAGACTGAAAACATGCCGCGCCATTTGCCAACAGTGAAACCACAGCTTCTGAAGCGTTTCAAGGCTTTTTTTTTTTTTTTTTTTTTTTTTTTTTTTTAAATTGAACATTGAACTCAAAGCCTTGTGTGTGCTGGGCAAGTACTCCATCACCAAACTATGGCTATGTCCCTACCCCTTATTTTATTTTTTCAAGACAGAGTCTAGCTACAAAGACCAAGCTCAAAATTGTCCTGCCTCAGCCTCCCGAGTGCTGGGATTCCAGAGCTGTGCACAGCAGCAAGCTACTAAGCCATCCCCCAGCCGACCGTCACAGAAGTCAGTGTGTTAGCGCTAGCAGGGAGCTGGGTTTAGAATGTCCCTGGGACGATCCTTGGTTACTGAGCTGCTCAATTTCCAGGGCAGTTAATTGGGTTGAAAGTGAACTAAGCCCATAGCCCTGTAAGTCTAGAAAATGAACAGAATTGTAGAAGTACTCTTTTTTTTTTTTTTTTTTTTTTGGTTTTTCGAGACAGGGTTTCTCTGTGTAGTCCTGGCTGTCCTGGAACTCACTCTGTAGACCAGGCTGGCCTCGAACTCAGAAATCCGCCTGCCTCTGCCTCCCAAGTGCTGGGATTAAAGGCATGCGCCACCACCGCCCGGCTGTAGAAGTACTCTTAATCTTCTCACAAAGTGGGGGATGGGATGCAGGTCTGGCTAGCTTTGAAGTCATATTCCTTTTTGTGAAAATGTCAACCAGGAAGCTGAAAGCCATTGTCATCTTCATGGGCAGTTTGAGACAGGGTCTCACAATGTATAGCCCTGGCCATCTAGGACCTTGTTATGTGACCTAGGCTGCCCTTGAATGTAGAGATGTAAATAAGTTACAAGATGTGTGCATTAGTCACCAACTTCTGTGGTCAAAGTTCTTCATTTAGAAAGTAGGAGGACTTGGTGAGACAGCTCAGGGGTAAAAGGACTTGACGCCAAGCTTGCTGACGAGCTCAATTTCAGGAACCCATTACACACTCTACATTAATAAATGAATAATGCATTTAAAATATATACGAAACGGAAGGGGAGACCTTGACCTTTTGTTGGAATTAAGGTTTGTTTTGGTGTAGGTCTGCCTTGCTGGGTTTGGGGCTTGCTTTGATCCAGGGTTTCCCCACTACGCCCCCATTCATCCCTTTGAGCATGATAATATAGATTCTGTACCATTGTGTACTGGAAGGATAGAATTTGCTTTTTCTGATTTACTGGGAGTTTACAATTAAGAGATTGCCCTGCCGGGCGGTGGTGGCACACACCTTTAATCCCAGCACTTGGGAGGCAGAGGCAGGCGGATTTCTGAGTTCGAGGCCAGCCTGGTCTACAGAGTGAGTTCCAGGATAGCCGGAACTACACAGAGAAACCCTGTCTCGAAAAGACAAAAAACAAAACAAAAAAAAAAAAAAACAAAAACAAAAACAAAAAAACAAAACAAAAAACAAACAACCCCCCCCCCCAAAAAAAAAAGAGATTGTCCTGAGTCCCAATAGAGACTTTGGATTTTTAAACAGTATTGAAGCTGTAAGAGATGAGGGGAATTTTGAAACTGGACTAACTGTATTATGCAATACGATGTGGCCACAAGACCACGGAGCCAGGAAACAAAATGTGGTTTAAATGACGGATGTCCCCCATGGTCTCAGGCATCTGAATACTTGGTCTCCAGTCCTGGGGCTGTTTGGAGGACGTTTAGGAGGTGTGGTTTTGCTGGGGGACTATGTCTCTGGGGGGCGGGCTTAGGCTGTGGAGTTTAGAGATGTGTTGTTTGTCTCCTTTCCCCTTTTATTTTATGTATAGGTGCTTTTGTTTTGTTTGTTTTGTTGTTTGTTTTTTGAGACAGGGTTTCTCTTTATAGCCTTGACTGCCCTGGAACTCGATCTATAGACCAGGCTGGTTTGAACTCATAGAGATCTGCCTGAGTCTGTGAGTGCTGAGATTAACGGCATGTGCCACCACCGCCTGGCGTGTATAGGTGTTTTGACTGCATGTATATCTGTATACCATGTTGGTCTAGTACGTGCATAGCATGGACAGAGCCTTGGGTTTGAACAGTACAAGTTGGTGTGGATCTGAAATTTTAGCACTAAGGAGGGTGGAGACAGGAGGACGAGAAGTTTCATAAAGAGTTGGAAGCCAGGCTGGAATATATCATAAGATCACACACACACACACAAACACACACACACACACACACACACACACACTCACACACACACTCACACATGTATGATATATAAAACTTACGTGTGTATACACATATATGATTTGATTAGCATATGTCATATATATGTGTTTCCTGGGACTGGAGTGACGGCTCAGCACCGGAGTGGGGGTTGTCAGTGTTCACATAAGTGCTGGGTAGCAGCTGACCTACTCGTAACCCTGGAGTCCTGAAGGTGGAGACAGGGGTTCTCCAAAGCAGGGCGACTAGCTAGCCTAGCTGAGCAAGTGCTCTCTAAGCTCAGGGAGCTGCCATCTCTCACCATGAGAGGAAGGGGTCGACTGAGGGACTCCCCAACAGCAACCTCTTCCGGATTCCACTGGTGTCAAGCACCCATGAGGTGTACATACGCACATGCAGGCGCTTACACATGAGGTGTACATAGGCACATGCACGCGCTTACACATGAGGTGTACATAGGCACATGCACGCGCTTACACATGAGGTGTACATAGGCACATGCAGGCGCTTACACATGAGGTGTACATAGGCACATGCACGCGCTTACACGTCTACACAAAGGGGGAAAAATGGAGTGGAGAGAGGCTCCACGGTGAAGAGCACTTGCTGCTCTTCTAAGTGGGCCCAAGTTCAGGTGCCAGCACCCACACCTGGCTGCTGACCAATGCCTGTCACTCTCTGTTCTGGCCTCTGCGGGCACGCACATACACAGAAGGAAACCATGGGGTAAATCTTTAAAAAAAAAAAAAAAAAGCAATCTTTAAAGAACCTCACGTTTCTGGCCAATATTTGGTACCTAGTGGAGAGTTATAAGTGAATGGAAGAGCCGGGCGTGGCGGTGGTGGCGCACGCCTTTAATCCCAGCACTGGGAGGCAGAGGCAGGCAGATTTCTGAGTTCCAGGCCAGCCTGGTCTATAGAATGAGTTCCAGGACAGCCAGGGCTACACAGAGAAACCCTGTCTCAAAAAATAATTAATTAATTAATTAATTAATTAATTAAAAAAATAAGTGAATGGAAGAATGGTTTTCAAGTTTGGTGCTGCTAGTAGGATAGAGTCTTTATTTCCCGCTGTTTTCCCGTCTAAGGATCAAGAGCTTGAAGCATGTGGTACAAAAAGAGAAAAGCAGAAGAAACCTAAGCTAGACCTCAGAAAGACTGCCGAATGAGGACTCTGTAATGTAAGTGTGCGACGGAGTGAGTAAGATATCTCCAGGGCTAGAGAAGGGAGGCTGCTGGCTGCCTCAACATGCCTTTGATGCTTGCTTTTGTTTTTATTTTATGCACATGAGTGTTTTGCCTTTGTCTATGTTGTGCACCATGTACATGCACTGCCGGAGAAGACCAGAAGAGGGTGTCAGATCCTCTGGCACCGGAGTTAGGATGGTTATAAGCAGCTACCATGACAGTTCTGGGAGTCGATCACTGGTCCTCTGCACGATCAGTCAGTGCTTTCAAGTCCCGAGCCATCTCTCCAGACCCTCTTGCTTTCTTAATAATTTAGCTCCAAACGTTACTGCGAGCGGCAGTGTTGCTTTGGGAACACTGTATCTCTTAGACTCCACTGTAGTTGGGAGTAAAAAGGGGAGGTGGGTGGGAACACTTGGAAAACTGAAACAGGCTGCTTTGCCGGGCCTGGGGATACACATTCTGAATCCCAGAACTGGGAGGCAGGAGCAGGGGGGGCTACCTGATGAGTAGCTTGGTCCACATAGTAAACCTGTCTAAAAAGAGAAAGAAAGAATGACTGTGCTCAGAAGCCTCTCTAACTTTGCCTCCTCTTTTCTGCCATTCAGAACATGGTTATGAGATCTGGAGTTGCAAATCTTGGCAGTCATGAGCTGGCTAAAACAAGGAGCCCAAAGGAGCCTGAGTGTCTACTGACGTGGAACTAATCTTGCTTGACTTGCTTGTTTCAAACTTTATTCTTGTTTTTGTTGTTGTTGTCTTGTTTTGTTTGTTGTTGGTTTTTTGAGACAGGGTTTCTCTGTGTAGCCCTGGCTCTCCTGGAACTCACTCTGTAGACCAGGCTGGCCTTGAACTCAGAAATCTGAGTCTGCCTCTGCCTGTCGGTGCTGGGATTAAAGGCAGCGCCACCACCACCCAGCTATTCTTGTTGTTGTTGTTGTTTGTTTTTTTTTGAGACAGGGTTTCTCTGTATAGCCCTGGCTCTCCTGGAACTCAGTCTGTAGAGTTCACTTTTTCAGGCTGGCCAATCTTTATTCTTTAATTTTGTAAAATAATAATAATAATAATCAGCAAGTGGGAATTATTACTAGTGGGAGCTGTCACTGTAATTCTTTGGTGTTTTTCTGCCCCCTTGTGCCCAGATAACCGCAGGGCATTTCTTCTGCTCTTGCCTGCTCTAGCTCCTGAATAGTTGCCCCAGGGACCTGGTATAGTTATTAACAAGCTGCAAGCCTAAGTTGGGCGGGTTCTGAGCTGTTCTGACCCTCTAAGGCTGCCTATTTCATCCAGAGGGTCCTTTACCTTTAATCTGAATCTGGCCTTGGCTAGCCTGGTCCATGTATGTCTTCATGCCTGCTCCCTCCTCATGATCTGTCTCATAGGAATCCTCTCGTTCTCCCCACATGGTTTCTCCACACCTTCCACTCCTCCTAGTGGTTTTTCCTCTCTCTGTTTCTGTCTCTGTCTGTCTGCCTGCCTGCCTGTCTGTCTGTCTGTCTCTCTCCTCCCTGGGATGGCTCCTCCTCCCTCCCCAGTCAGAATTCCCACTCTATTCTCTTCTACCCAGCTACTTGGCTGATCAGCTATTTATCTTTATCGACCAACCAGAAGGTGATAGAGAGGAATGTTTACAAAACATTGAGACAGGTGACACTTCGTACAAAGGACAATACCAAAGTGCCAAAGTTTGGCCTGCACTCAACTCTGCCAGTACAGAAACCAGCGTTTGAATAATACAAAGACAACCTTCACACACACACACACACACACACACACACACACACACGAAAGGGAGATTATCCCAACAGGTTGTTTCTTTTGTTTTTATTTTTAGGGGTGTAGTGTTTTGCCTGCATACAAGTCTGTGCACCGAGGGTGAGCCTGGTGCCTACGGAGAAGAAAGGTCACCTCTGTTAGGATTCTGTCTAAGCTCCACCCCACAGTTACCTGGCAACAGCCAGGTAGGCCTGGTCCACTATAAAAAGGGCTGCTCAGCCCCTCCTCTATCTCTCTGCACTTTCTCTTACTCCCCTCCTGCCCCTCTTGGGCTCTCCTCCCCTCCCCCCTCTCTCCATGTGGTCATGGCCGGCCTCTACTTCTCTACGCTCTCCCTCTCTGCCTTTCTCTGCCTCCACTATCCCATTAACTCCCATCCTCTGCCCTGAATAAACTCTATTCTATACCATGTCTGGGTGTGTGTCTGGTCCATTGGGGGAAGGGATGCCTCAGCATGGCCCACTGAGGCGTTCTCTTCCCCCATGCCGCCATATACCATATTCATAAACCTCTTTCTCTTTATGATCACAACAACCTCCCCTGGAACTGGAGTTACAGCTGCCATATGGGTGCGGAGAAGTGATCCTGGATCCACAGGGAGAGTAGTGCTTCTAACCATGGAGCCAGCTCTCCACTCCCTAAGCTATGTTTTATTAGATTTTCAGATTAATTTGTCCAAACCTTTTTTTTGGGGGGGGGGGGAGTTCGAGACAGGGTTTCTCTGTGTAGCTCTGGCTGTCCTGGAACTCACTCTGTAGACCAGGCTGACCTCGAACTCAGAGATCCACCTGCCTCCGCCTCCCAAGTGCTGGGATTAAAGGCGTGTGCCACCACCGCCCGGCTCAAACCTAATCTTAATAGGATTTACAGAACACCTTCTTATGCCTGGAGTGTTCTTAGAATGCCCTCCTATCAGGCATTGTACACATATTACTCCTTTTTATCTCTGTGACAGTGCACTAAAGCTGGACAGATTGTTCCTTACAAGCTAGATGTCACTAGTAACGGCGTTACTTCACCTTCCTATGCCTCAGTTTATCTGTAGAATGAAGACAACAGGAGCCCGCTCATACAGCTGTGAAAATTGCACATCTGCATGCACGGCTTGCTAGAACTGTGCTTGCCGCTCTGAGTGCTCAGTGCTGGCCGCGCTGCTGCTTAGCGATGACGCGGTTGTGGTCCGAGGCCTGGCTGTGGCTCAGCGGCTCAGCGGCTTCCGCGGCATGTTTAAAGTCACGTAGTAGGGCTCAGTGAGATGCTCAGTGGGTAAAGGCACGAGCCACCCAGTCAGATAGCCTGAGTTAGTCCCAGGACGGACGGACAGACGGACACACACACACACACACACACACACACACACACACGGTGGGAGGAGAGAACCAGCGCATGCCCTGCCCTCCACCTGCTGCGTGGTAGGGCTGGATGCAAGCCCTGTGTGATGTTTGAAAGTGAGCATTTCCACGCTGCCCTGTGTGATGTTTGAAAGTGAGCATTTCCACGCTGTGTCCCAGAAGAACCCGATGCAAGGTAGAGAAAGCTGGTGTAGGGTAAATGAATAAACGGACAAAACATCCCACATCTCTCATTCCTGGGCATCTAGTTTTTGTCGCTCTCGCCCCCTTGTGGCCATAGAGCTCCCTGTAGGCTCTAGGTTTTTAAAAAAAAAGTCAGAGGGAATAGGTAACCCAGGGTTTATCTCTGTTCCTCGGTGTGAGAGTGGGCTGTACCGGAAGGGAAGGACAGTCAACAAGTTCAAGAGGACCACGCCTACCGAATACTTCTTTTCTCCATCCCTCTTTCTTTCCTTTATGCTGGTGACCCAGCCCAGGGTGTCGCACATGCTGGACGACATCGACTCTACCGCTGCTCCTCACTGCCCAGCTTCTCAGTCCCAAGTTCACTGGCAGGGTTAGGAGTGTCATGGCAACCTGCCTCAAAGATGAGGCCCAGGAAAGTCTAGGCAGTTGGTAGGTTATTAAGGATGATAAATAGCCCCTCCCTCCAGAACTCACCACATAATGAATGTATTTGCGCAATCAAGGGGCAGAAGGGTGTGTGGCTAAAAGCAGACGCTAGAGCCACTGTGTGGATGCTGTGGCTCTCGGTGTGGCCTGGGGCTGGACACGTCACCTTACTTGCCTCTGCCTAGGGGATAGGGGTGTAGTTCCAGGACTGTTTGGGGCTGGGCTAATCCAGGCTTTCCCTGGGGCCCTGATTTATGGAGGACTATTCCAGACAGAACCAGTAATTGCCTGGAGTCAGGGCCTTGTGGTTGTGTGGCTTCAGATCCTGAGCACACAGGCTTCCCACTGTAGTGTGGGGCCATGGTTATCGGTCCCGAGGCTGCAGGGGCTCAGTCTGTAATGTTCTTGAGATATCCTGCGTTCCATCCGTGGAACATTGCTAAACTTCCCTCTGACTTGATAGTATCTGCTGGCTCTGTTCTACTTCTCATCTGTAAACAGTGTATAAGGCGCTTTGCTTCTCAGTAAGTGTGCTTGATATAAGACCTGGCTTGTGCAAGACCTCTCATCCCCAATTTATCTATCGCCTTGTTTTCCGATTACCAGGTGCTATCACTGAAGAACGCCCTGCTGTTGATATCGGATGACAACCTGCCTACCATGTACAAGGCTCTGGGTTCAATCCTAGCACCATAAATAAATACAAACATAAAGACAGACAGACAGACAGACAAGTCTCTTAAAATGGGGTTAATACGATGGGCAGTGGTGGTGTATACCTTTAATCCCAGCACTTAGGAGGCAGAGGCAGGCAGATTTCTGAGTTGGAGGACAGCTTGGTCTACAGAGTGAGTTCTAGGACAGCCAGGGCTACACAGAGAAACCCTGTCTTGAAAACAAACAAACAAACAAACAAACAAAAAAAGCAACCAAAAATGGGGTTAATACAGCTGGGCATGGTAGTGCATACTTTTAATCTCAGGAGGTAGAGGCAGGTGGAACTCTAAGTTCAAAGCCAGCCTCGTCTATGTAGTTAGTAGCAGACCAGAAGTATATAGTGAGACCCTGTCTTTAAAGGGGGAAGGGGCAGAGATGGTGTTGGGACGGGTAGATGGGCTCAGCAGTTAAGAGGGCCTGGGTCTAATTCCCACTTGGGAGCACTCACTTGGTAGCTCATAACTATCTGCAACTCTTGTTCCAGGGGATCCAATGCCAACTTCTGACCCCTGTGGGCACCAGGAACACAGATACGCATGCCAGAAGACTCCTATGCATATAAAAAGTAATCGAAGCCAGTTAGTGGTGGCACACACCTTTAATTCCAGCATTTGAGATATAGAGGCAGGCAGATCTCTATGAGTTCATGCCAGCCTGGTCTATAGAGCAAGTTTCAGAATAGCCAGGGCTACACAGAGAAACCCTGTCTCAAAAAAAAACCCCATGAAATATGAAAATAGTAAATAAATAAATAAATATATAACATAACATACATTTAAGAAATAGGGTTAATACTACCTACCTTATAAGGTCATTAAGAAGATCAAACGAGATAGTGCTTATGAAGTAATTAAAGTTGTAATTAAAATAGCAAATGCTTAATTTTTGGTGGATGGGGGTTAAGACAGGGTTTCTCCGTGTAGCCCTGGCTATCCTGGAACTTGTTCTATAGACCAAGCTAGCCTTGAATTCACAGAGTTCTGCCTGCCTCTGCCTCTGCCTCTGCCTCTGCCTCTGCCTCTGCCTCTGCCTCTGCCTCTGCCTCTGCCTCTGCCTCTGCCTCTGCCTCTGCCTCTGCCTCTGCCTCTGCCTCTGCCTCTGCCTCTGCCTCTGCCTCTGCCTCTGCCTTCCAAGTGCTGGAATTAAAGGTGTGCACTGCCAGGCCAGCAAGCACTTTAATACGTGAACACGAGCACTCAGAGATTCTGAAATAGCACTCACTAGGTGTCTTAGTTCACAAAGAATTCAGAAATGAGAAAAGTCGGGATGAGGGTTCGGGTTTGTACTAACAGGTGTGGGGTGACCGGGTAAAGAATGCAACGGATCCAGTGAAAGTAAACTACGGGCAGGAGTAGACGGGAGGACCCATCTTGGAGGTCAACGGCAAATGGCAGACGCAGAGATGAGCAGGGCTCAGACCTTCATAGCCACGGCAGAGTAGAGAGAGGAGATAAACACAGTGGGAATGGAGTATGCCCCTATACTTGGACAAAAGGAAGTTCTAAGACGGAGACCTGATTGCATGAGACTTTGCAAACTGGAGCTGATTAATCGGCGATGGGGAACTGTTGAGACTTTCCAGAGGTAAATGACCCAATAGAAGAGGGGGTTTAGGAAGAGTCATCTGGAAGGAGCTCTCCTGGAAAGATCCAGGAAAGGGAGGAAGGAGGGGCTAATGTTACACTAGACATACAGGACAGGGAACGAATTTGATAAATGCATGCTTTCACACTTATTTTCAGAAAATAAGTTTCATTTAGAGTATAAACATCGAATAGCACATTAAGGTAAAAAAAAAAAAAAGGAAAAGCAGGGTTGGAGAGATGGCTCAGCACTTAAGAGAACTGGCTAAATTTCCAGAGGACCCTTCTTCAGCTCCAGGGGACCAGACGCCCTCTTCTGGCACACACACACACACACACACACACACACACACACGTAAATAAAAAAAAACAAAAATAAAAATAAGTCGTATATGGTGGCACACACCTTTAATCTCAGCTCTGGGGATGAAGAGGCAGGTGGGTCTCTGAGTTCAAGCCACCCTGGTCTATGGAGTGAGTTTTAGGACAGCTAGGGCTTCATAGAGAAACCCGGTCTCAAAAACACAAAAAACAAAAACAAAAACAAAAAACAAAACGAAAAAATCAAATCCAAAGGTCCTGAGTCCAAATCCCAGCACCACATGGTGGCTCACAACCATCTGTAATGAGATCTGACGCCCTCTTCTGGTGTGTCTGAAGACAGATACAGTGTACTCACATATAATAAATAAATAAATCTTTTTAAAAAATCAAATAATGATTGAAGTGGAACTTTCCTTTTTTTTTTTTTTTTTTTTTTGTTTTTTTGTTTTTGTTTTTGTTTTTTCGAGATAGGGTTTCCCTGTGTAGTCCTGTCTGTCCTGGAACTCACTGTAGACCAGGCTGGCCTCGAACTCAGAAATCTGCCTGCCTCTGCCTCCCAGAGTGCTGGGATTACAGGTGTGCGCCACCACTGCCCGGCTAACTTTCTGGTTTCTTTTTTTTGGTTTGTTTTGTTTTTTGGTTTTTTGAGACAGGGTCTCTCTGTGTAGCCCTGGCTGTCCTGGAACTCGCTCTGTAGACCAGGCTGGCCTCGAACTCAGAAATCCGCCTGCCTCTGCCTCCCAAGTGCTGGGATTACAGGCGTGCGCCACCACGCCCGGCTCACTTTCTGGTTTCTTAACAGTTGTGTCACATGATGTTTTGGGGGAAGCTGTCTTGTGAAAGGGCTTATGATGCTTTGCTGAAAACAGACACTTGAGAGGGCACGTGAGGTTTAGAAAGAATATAAATGGAGCCCCACAGACAGTGAGAGGACGCTCTCGCAGGGCCACGCCTCACAACGCTTGGCTTCTTCACCGTCCTCGCTGGTCTTTACTTCATAGAGAGAAACATACCAAAGAACTTCCCGTGGTGTCCCTGCTGATTCTTCCTGTGGTGTCCCGACTGGTTCTGGCTGCTTCCGCTGACTCCTGCAGATTTGGTGGAACCTTGCTGTTTCTGTCGGATCGAGCCACCACCACTGATTCATGTGTGGATTTTGCTACTGAACTGGACTGCTGGTATCCTGAGCACAGAGAGTGGAATTGCCCCAAAGAACTTATAAGCAGGTCCACAAAACCCCTTTTCCTATTAATCTTCTTTCTTCCTGACCTCTGTTCAGTGGACTGGAAGGGAGGTTGAAGCGGTTTAAGAACCCCAAATAAAGTAGGTTTTGAAAAATCTAAGCCTGCAGATGATGGTGATGATGATAAATATTTATGATGAAACTTTCTTTCTTACTCCCAGTCCAGTTCTGCAAATATGTATATGCACAAGTGTGAGTGTGTGGGTGTGTTTGACTGTGTGTGCATATGTGATATACTGCATGTACGTGTAAAAACCAGTTGACAGTCAATGTCTTCCTCAGCAAGTGTGTGTGTGTGTGTGTGTGTGTGTGTGTGTTCTGAGGTAGGCTACCTGCCCAGCAAGCCCCCGTGTCCTTATCTCAGTATCTCCAGCATGTATGGCCATGCGTGTCTACCTTTTTAAGGAATCTAATGCCTAGACCTCGAGCTTTGGCCAGGAGCCCTCTGAACTAGTAAACCGTCTCTCTAGCTCTTCTGCTTCATGTTTCTGAACAAAGTCTCTCACTGAACGTGGAGCTCACCAAGCTGCCTAGACTGGCTGACTAGCCAACTCCAAGGATCCAACTAGCTGTCCCCACACTCGACCCCCAGTGCCGGGACTGCAGAAGCAGGCCTGAAGTTTACATGGGTGGCTGGAGATCCCGGCTCAGGTGCTCATTCTTGCTTAGCAAGACCTTTGCTGGCCGAGGCCAGTCCCCCAGATCCTCGGGTCAACTCTGTGTGTTCTAAACCTGCCTCAAATACTGAACCAGCAAATTGTTCTCTTAAAGGAAATTTGGGTTTGGATGGGTTTTTTGTTTGTTTGTTTGTTTGTTTGTTTTTTGTTTTTTTGTTTTTTTGCTTTTGTTGCTTGCTTGTTTTGTTTTATTTTGTTTTGTTTCTGGGCTTTTGGTGTTTGTTTGTCTGGTTTACAGAGCAAGTTATAGGATAGCTAGGGCTACACAGAGAAACCCTGTCTGGAAAAACAACAACATTAAAAATTAATTAATTTTGAGACAAGGTCCCATTCTGTAGCTCAGGCCAGCCTTGAACTGGAGCTGCTTTGTGCCTTTGCCCCCTGAGTTCTGGGATCACAGTGTGCAAGTAGTTTCAAGTGATCGGCATGGAAGCTGGTCTCTGCCTGGTTTTGCTTAGTCTTACCTTCTGGGATGCATTTTGTCCGTTCTTCACAGGTAACCCATGCATGAAGGAAGCTTCTCTAATACACTGAAGCCTTCTCCGGCTCAGGAACCCTAGACAGCACTTCCACATGGTCCCGAGGACCATTTTAAATAACCACCCTGCCAAGCATGTGTCACACTAAATATAATACATTAGTGAAAAGAGATGCTTATTTATGGAGTAAGCCAGGGGACCAGAGAGAAGCACTGTAACCTCATTTGGCCTTAGCTGGTAATGTAATAGCCAGGGACATTTTTTTTTTCCTGCCCTGTACATGTCCATCAAAGACCATGCAAGCACTCTGCATCTTGTTTGGGCGATTACAAATTAGTGTTAGCAAGTTGGACGAACTGACAAATACAGAATCAAATAACAGAGTTAACAGTGGGTGAAGAGAGCCTGGCTCCCTGGGCGTGAGACCCGTGCTGTGGCACAGCAGCCCCGCTCTGAAGTCGCAGGCTTGCTTCCGTGCTTTGCTGTCGTTGCTGGAGGGGGCTCTTGTGAACAAGGGCTCCCGTCACTGAAGTTTGCACTGAGCTCTGAGCTATGGAACTGTTCCCGTTTGTCTGAAATTTCACGGAAGAGACCATCTGCACATCACTCTGAAGTTTGTTTCTCTTGTGTGCTCTTCTGATTTTTCCTTCTTTAAAGAACTCTGGCAATCTTCTCTTGTTATCATATGCAAATCTGTTTTCTTCTAATGGCCTAACACCCACATAGTACAGGTAGGTGTATTATAATGCATGTATTGACTCTCCTATTATGACCCTTACTTTATGCGCACATTTTTTGGTTTGTAGAAATTATCCATCTGGGCATGGTAGCAAACACCGGATAATCCCAGCACTATAGAGGCAGACAGGAGGATCAGTGCAGGCCCAAGGCAGTCTCATATACGCAGCCAGCACCATGTGGGGACATGCCATTTAGAAACAAGGAGAAGGGGAGGCTGGAGAGATGTCTCAGCACCTGAGAGCATTGGTCGCTCTTTAGACAACCCAGGTTCAGTTCCCTTCGCCCACATGGCTGCTCCCAACCAGCTAGAACTCTAATACCAGGGAACTTGACACTGTTTTTCTGACTTCCATGGGCAACTGGTACACACATGGTACACAGACATACATGAGGCAAAACACCCATGTGCATAATGGAAAAATAAATCTTTTCTTTAAAAAGAAAAAAAGAAGAAGGAGCCTGGCGGTGGTGGCGCACGCCTTTAATCCCAGCACTTGGGAGGCAGAGGCAGGCGGATTTCTGAGTTCGAGGCCAGCCTGGTCTACAGTGTGAGTTCCAGGACAGCCAGGGCTACACAGAGAAACTCTGTGTCAAAAAAACCAAATCCAAAAACAACAACAACAAAGTTACAAAAAAAACAAAACAAAACAAAACAAAAAACAAAACAAAACAAAAAAAGCACTGCTGGAAGGACTGTGTATCTTCACACACAGCATGCACTTTGTCAGACCTCAGACTTCTATTCGTCCAGTGCCGCAGCAATGGGGTGTGTCAGCCAGTCAGGATATGATGTATTTCAAATGGCTGGATGGACGCCCACCAAGACACTGAGATCCTTCACTCCCACCAAGAACATTTGAGAATGCCTACTTTTCTCACAGCCCGCTAGTGCCAGACATTCCACAACCTTAACACAAAACAAAACAAAACAAACAGACAGAACAACAGCGAGGGCCTGCCAGCCTGGTAGATAGATGCGCGTCTCTGTGACTGTGTGTGAAGCAGTGAGTGCTTCCCTCGGTTCTGTGTTGGCTGTGTTCTTTTCCTGAAACTACCAATAGGAACGAAAGGCATCTTGTTCCTTTCCTCTGTGCGACTTTCCATTGACTTCCTTGTCTTTAGCTGGCGGTGGTGCCGGAGACTGTGTACCCAAGGCCTTGTGCATGTTCCACCTCTGAGCTCTGGAGGGCTTGGCGACAGCAGTGCCTTGATTGGGCTCCTCCAGCAAGAATTCATAGTGACTCCATTCCCCTGAGCTTAGGGAGCCAAAGCCTTTTGTTCTGTTTTTAAACCCCAGCACTTAGGTGGCTGAGACAGAAGATTGCCATCTTTTAAGATTTATTTATTTATTTAACGTATATGAGTACACTGTAGCGGTACAGATGGTTGTGAGCCTTCATGTGGCTGCTGGAATTTGAATTCAGGACCTCTGCTCACTCCGGTTGCTCCGGTCAACCCTGGTCGCTCAGGTCGACTCTGCGCACTCTGGCTGGCCTTGCTCGCTCAGTCCCTGCTCGCTCCGGCCCAAAGATTTATTTATTTATTTTTAATTTTTAATTTTTTTTCTGCTTTTTTCCCCCCAAGACGGAGTTTCTCTGTGTGTAGCTCTGGCTATCCTGGAACTCACTCTGTAGACCAGACTGGCTTCGAACTCAGAAATCCGCCTGCCTCTGCCTCCCAAGTGCTGGGATTAAAGGCGTGCGCCACCACCTCCCAGCAAGATTTATTTATTTTTATAAGTACATTGTACTGTCTTCAGACACACCAGAAGAGGGTGTCAGATCTCATTACGAATGGTTGTGAGCCACCATATGGTTGCTGGGATTTGAACTTAGGACTTTTCGGAAAAGCAGTCAGTGCTCTTAACTGCTGAGCCATCCCTCCAGCCCCAGGAGCCAAAGTCTTACAATCAAAATTTCATTATGGCCAGGCATGGTAGCGCATGCCTGTAATCTCAGCACTTGGGAGGCAGACAGAGGCAGGCAGATTTCTGAGTTTGAGGCCAGCCTGGTCTACAGACTGAGCTCCAGGACAGCCAGGGCTATACAGAGAAACCTGTCTTGAAAAAACAAAAAAAAATTTTTTTTTCATTATGAACTAGAACAGGTAGTCCAGGTTGGCCTCGAACTCCCTGTGTAGCCAAGGATGGTCTTGAACTCCTGATTGTCTTCCCTCTACCTCCCAAATGCTAAGATTATAGGTGTGTGCCACCATGCCAAGGTTATCACCACTTAGTGGTGTGTGTTCTTTTGACAAGGCCTCATTATTTAGCCCAATCTTGTCCTGAATTTATGAAAATTCTTCCTCCTTGGCCTCTCAAATACTGATATTACAACGTGTACCACCATGCCCTGCTCATTTTTCTAATTCTTTATGTCTTAATATTAATAATATGACGTATTTATTACAATTACTGCTATTAGCTAAAGGACAAACCTTTTCTTTTCTTAGTTCCTTTAAACTATGTTTGTGGGTCTTTTGTCTGCACGCACAGCGATGCATCACTTGTGTGCCTGGTGCCTGTGGAGGCCTGAAGACAGTGCTGCATCCCCGACACCGGGCTTACAGCCTTGAGCCGGTGTGTGGGTGCTAGGAATCGAGCCCTGGTCTTCTAGAAGAGCACTCAGTGCTCTCAGCCCTTGAGCCATCTCTCCAGCCCCCTTCATTTCTACTTTAGTGCCTTCTTTTTGTTCCAGGATCCTCTCCAGGACACTGTGTGCACATACATTCATTTTACTTATTCATGTTCGTTTCAACTGCTCGGTTGTAGCAGAGGAATTTCTGCTGCTTGTGCACAGCTGTCATTTCTGATCATCTTGCTGAGTGGTCAGAGTGAGACTTCTTCTGTACCAGCCCTGTCCAGGACACAGAACCAGCCAGAGCTGGAATCCAAGCTGGTGGCCCTTGCTGCCTCCCGCCTCCTCCCTCCTCTCTAGGCTCTCAGAGACTCCCTCCTTTCCTATTTTTGTGCCCTGTGCAGTCTGACTTAAGCCTAGCGGTGACCAGTCTTCTCCAAAGTCCAATGTTACTTCCCAGCCTGCCTTGCCCAAGGCTGGGACCACTCCAAATAGTCCATAAAGTTGTACTGCACTTAACTATTTGTTTTAAATGTTCCATATTCAGGGTGGGTACCATGTTGTTTGTTAGCTTGGTTTGGTATTTTCCCTTTGATTTTTAAATTTATTTTGATTTTAGTTGTGCATGTGTGTGTCCGGGGTTGAGGGTATGTATGCACATGCATGTAGGTGCCCTTAGAAACCAGATAAGGGTATCTCCAGTTACAGGCTGTCTGCGAACTGCTGAACGGAGGAACTGGGATCCAAATTCCCATCATGACTGAGCAGCAAGCTCTTAACTGCTGAGCCATCTGCCTAGCACTGGTTTGTTTTTTATTATTAATATCATCATCATTTTGTTTGATGTTTATGATGTTTTGCCTTCATGTATGTCTGTGTACCACATGCATGCCTGGTGCCTTCAGAGGCCAGAAGAGGGCATTGAATCAGATGGAACTGTGGTTTACTTTATAAACGTGAACTGAGCCGGGCGGTGGTGGCGCACGCCTGTAATCCCAGCACTCTGGGAGGCAGAGGCAGGCGGATTTCTGAGTTCGAGACCAGCCTGGTCTACAGAGTGAGTTCCAGGACAGGCAGGGCTATACAGAGAAACCCTGTCTCGAAAAAACAAAAAATAAAAAAACAACAAAAAAACGTGAACTGAACAAGTAGCTAAATCTATGTTGTCATAAATCTATGTTGTCAGCTGATAAATCTATTCTGGTGAACTCATGGGACTTAGCCATCTTATTGTTATAGTTGATTTCGTTACTAGGTTTTACTTTTGATCATATTTACCTTATGTGTATACATGTTTTGCCTGTATGTATGTATGCGTATATGTATATGTGTATGTATGTATATATGTGTGTATGTATATATGTATGCATGTGTATATGTATGTGTGTATGTGTATATGTATGTGTGTATGTGTATATGTATGTGTGTATGTATATATGTGTGTGTATGTGTGTATGTGTATATGTATGTGTGTATGTGTATATGTATGTGTGTATATGTATATATGTGTGTATGTATGTGTATATGCATGTGTACATGTATGTGTGTGTGTATGTATATGTATATATGTGTGCCACGTGCATGCTTGCTGCCCCAGGAAGTCAGTCAGAAGAGGCATCAGATCCCCTGAACTGGAGTCCCAGCCTGTAGGTTGTGAGCTTCCATGTGGGTCTAAGAGGTATGTATGTGTGTATGTGGGAAGCAGCATGGACCACTGGACCATTTCTCCAACCCTCTGCCGCGGTTGTTTTGAGACAGGACTCCACTCAGTAGCCCAGGCTGCCACTCAGTAGCCCAGGCTGCTCTAATCACAGCAGTGTGAGCCACGATGCCCATCTGGCTTTCCTAGTTGCTAGTTTCTAGTATGATTCCAAGCAGAATCACTCCTCACACTTGGGTGATTGAGGACTGTGAGAAGGCGCTCTGGGACAGAGAGGTGATGTGCCGGGGAGGCCCATGCGCCTACTTTGTGCCCTAATCAGAGATGAGATGCGCAGGTGCAGAGACCTGGAGAGAGTGGGAAACAAATTTGCTTTCTGGATGAGAGGCTAGGGTTGACAGAGTTGAGACTTGTCTCTATTTAGAAGCAAAAGTAGAAAGGATGAACGTGAAAGACCTCCTGAGGGAGAGGAGCCAGGGACCGAGGAAAGGAAAGGCCTTTCCCATGCTTGGGGAGCAGGGAAGAAACACCCACAGATAGTTCAGGGTGAGCATGGAGCTGGTGACGATTGTAGACACCGCAGCAGTGGCAAAACCAGGGAGAAAGAGGACACACACCTGGGAATAACCCACAAGTTACTATGGGCACCATCAAGAGTCTAACCTTTAGTTTCCCCACAGAAAGAAGCACAAGAACTTAATTCAAGCGGGCAGAACATACCGTTTCTACTTCAGCTCCTTACCTTGAGCCTGAAACAGTGTGGCCCCTAGTAGCAGCAATTCAATAATCTGAATCGAGGAGTGCGAAGACTAGGACTTCAATCTAGACGCTAGGAGGATAGGCTGGCGGGACCAAGGAAGTCCTATTTCTGCTACTCCTCAGGGAATGTTGGAATAGGAAAGACCTCATGCCTAATCACCTCAAGCAAGAGCCAGGGCTACTGGGGAGCCTGGGGCAGAAATCTCTTCTGCTTCCACACTGAGCAGCCGATGCACTGCCAGCCGGCCCAGAATTCCCACTGAGCGCTTTCTCAGGCCTCTGCATTCCCGCTGAGCCCTGTGTTCAGTGAAGAGAGAGAGACAACCGTGTAGTGACAAGATTGCTGTTAATGAGCTGGTGAGCGCCTGCCAAGCCGGTGGGTAGCACGTTGGTTTTCTTTCCTGACTACTTTCGCAGATTTTTTTTTTTTTTTTTTTTGTAAGTGACTCATCTTGTTTCATTACTCAGAGTACAAATTTGTGAGCTAATAAGAGGTCAAAACTCAGGGAAAACAGATCCACCCTGCACCTCCAAATTCTACACTTGCTATCTTGCGCGTAGGAGGGATTCCATAGATGTATACATACACGGGAACTTTCCCACAGTACACTTTACATTTGAAACTTACCATATGTCAAACATACTTTAATAAGCTATTTTCCAAAAAGAAAAAAATTCCAAGTAAAATTTTTAAATCACACAACTTAGATAGTTAATTTATATATGCTTATTTGCATATAAAATGCATCTAATTAATGTTTGCACTCAAATAAATTTGTTTTGAAATAAGACTTTTTTTTTCTCTTTCTGGTGCAAAGGAAGAAAGTCAGGGCCTCTCCCATGATATACAGTGCCCTACCTCTGAACTACACCATAGCCCTAAAATTAAGAGATTATTTTCAGGGGAAACAAAGAACAGCCCAGAGAGACAAGACATAAAGCGTGCCATTGTGGAATTTCTAAACATTCCAGGATAAGAACCTCTCCCTTCCCTGAGAACCAAAGAAGAAAAGTACTTTGTTAGTGGGGTTGAGAACCTTTGCAAACTTTTTGTTATTTTTATTTAACTGACTGGCTTCATCCTTGATACCAATCTTTGTCTTTGCTCTGCAGAAAAAAAACGCTCCCTGTTACAGCCGGGAGGAAGGGATGACTTTCTCCTGGGAAAGCAGGATACTCTGCTGTCCTGCTGCCCCAAGGTTCCATTGCTATAGGATGTGAAAGACCAGTGGGACCCACCCACTTCCCAGAAGAAGCCAGGCCCCGGAAAGTAGGAAGCACTCAGCTCTCCAGAGGAAAGCTTGGCCGGGCTTTCTGAAGAAGGCTTGGAAATCGTTCTTCCCAAATTTAAACTCCAGTGGACAAGCTTTAAACAGTTCCTGGTTGGGTCTCCGTCACTGAGGTCTTTAGGGTTTGATGACAGACCACAAACACAAACACTTCTGGGTTCTGTTTCAAATCCTAGAGATAAGTTAGTTCTTCTTCCTTTTCTTTTTCTTCTTCTCCTCCTCCTCCTTCTAGATTTGGGGTGTGTGTGTGTGTGTGTGTGTGTATGTGTGTGTGTGTGTGAGTGATATGTCTGCATACCACATGCAATGAAGTACCCAAAGAAGCCAGAGGCCAGAAGAGACATGGGATCCTTTGGAACTGGAGTTACAGGTGATGGCGAGCTGCCGTGTGGGTGCTGAGAACTGAACTCAGGTCCCCGGCAAGAGCAGCCAGTGTCCTTAGCCACTGAGCCATCTCTCCAGCCTGGCTGCTCTTGCACACCCCAAGACAAAAAGCTCTACTTTTAAAGGGGCAGGAGGTTAGGTCATTGCATTTATTTGTGGGAGGAGGTATGCTACCATGTACACCTGGAGGTCAGAGGACAAATTGTAGGACTTGGTTCTCTCCTCCACTGTGTGGGTCCTGGGGATCAAACTCAGGTCGTCAAACTGAGGTCATCGGGTTTGGCAGCTAAGTGCCTTAGCTTTCTTCATTGTCCCTTGCCTTGGGTTTTGAAGTAGGGTCTCACTCTGTAGATCAGCCTAACTAACCTCAACCTTGTACCAATCCTCCTGCCTCAGTCTCCTGAGTGCTGTGATTAGGTAAGCCCTACTGCTTCTTGGTTTTGACTTGAATTTAAAACGTCTTGAGAACTTCAGCCACCTGAGGAGGTGGGTCCTAAGTCAATATTCACTTTGCACATTGGACTAGACTTCCTCACTCATGGCTGTGGAGGGCGAAGCTGAACTCTAGGAAAACTAACTAATTGAATCAATAGGCCTAAACTACAAGAGGCGCAGGACCAAAGGTACCTGTCGTTATCTTCCAATCTTTCAGGCTTTGGCTCAAAGCCACCTCCACAGAGGCACACCCTACCCCACCTCCCACCTACATCTGGTTCTCCTGACCTTACTTCTTAAAGTTATCAGCTGTTATCAGCCTCTGAATATATTTATTAATCTCCTGTGCTTATGGTCTTGCCTTTTATAATACATTCTCCATGTGACACCTCCCCCCTCCCCTGCTTGAGTTTGAGGCTAGCTAGGGCTACATAATGAAAACACACACACACACACACACACACACACACACACACGTGCACACATCACAGAGGGGTCAGGGAAGAAGAGCATGAGGAAGAAGAGCAAGAAAGGAAAGGAAGGAAGAAAGAAAAGGAAGAGAAAAGGCAGAAGGAGAAGAAGAACATTGTTCTTGAGACAGAAATAAGCTAGCATTGAACTTGTAATTGTCCTGCCTCAGCTTCCCAAGTGCTGTGATTACGGGTTGTACCACTACACAACCAGGAACTGAGATCTTACCTTCTGTATCACAACAGTAATGTAAAATATTGCCCTCCAAAAGCTGTCACCATCCCAAACCCAGGAGGCTCTTCATTTGTTATCTTACAAGACAAAAGGTATTGTCAAGGTGTGATTAAATTAAGGATTTTGAGCTTAGGTTTGGTATCCCATGCCTCTAATTCTAGCATTTGAGAGGCTCAGGCAGGAGGAGTGTCACAAATTCAGGGCTAGCCTGGGAAATGTGATGGGTTCATGGCAACCCCAGGCTACATTTGAAACCCTATCTAGAAAAAAAAGAAAGAAAGAAAGAAAGAAAGAAAGAAAGAAAAGAAAAGAAAAGAAAAGAGAGATTGAGAAGGGAGATTATTCTGGAAGGTGGAAGGAACTTCATACTCAGAGAAGGCTTGGTCAAATTTAAGGATGCTTCTGAATATATCAGCCTATTAAATTTAGCAGAGTTTATTTGAGCAAAGACCAATTTGTGAATGAGGAAGCACTCAGGACTAGAAGACATTCAGGCTTTTATAGGCTGCACACAGAAGCAAACTAGAAAAATCACTTGATTGGCCAGAGGCAGGTGCCTGCCTTATTTGGCCATGATGTGACGAGTTGATAGCCTGTGATTAACTAAGACTCCGCTCCTGCATTCTCCTAAATTAGGATTCGGTTTGCTTACATGCTAGGTTAGGTTACAGTTTGTTACTACATAGGAACTCGAAATATGGAGACTGCCTGAAGCTAATGACCTCCTCCTTAATTTAACAATGCTACCTTGCTGGCTTTAAAGATGTTTAGAAGGGCCAGGAGCCAAGGAATGCGGAGAGACAAGGAAGCCAGTCCTCCCCAGAACCTTCAGACTGCACAGAGCCCTGCTGAAAGTGGGAAGTTAGGATTTTTGGCCAGCAATGTGAGATAATAAATTTGTGGGTTTATGATTTGTTGTAGTAACTAAAGAAAATTAATGCACACGCAATCCCCAGCAAGCAGCAAGTACCTCATAAACATGTGTTTCTTGACTAACTTTGTTGTATCTTGAACCTCAGTGAATATTTTAAAGTTTTTTTTTTTTCATTTAACTTTTGATTTTGAATTTTCAAGACAGGGTTCTCTGTGTAGCCTTGCCTGTTCTGGAACTCACTCTTTAGACCAGGCTTGCCTCAAACGAGAGATCTGCCTGCCTCTGCCTTCCAAGTACTGGGATTAAAGGTGTGCACTGCCACCACAATTTATTTACTTAAATTTTTTTTAAGAGACAGAACTTCTCTATGTGGTCCTGGATGTCCTGGGACTCACTCTGTAGACCATCCATGAACTCACAAGAGATCCATTTGCTTCTGTTTCCCAAGTACTGGGATTAAAGGCATGTTCCCATTGGCCCAAGGACTTGGAGGCAGAAAGTAGCTTTTTTTGGTGTGGTGAGCCTAAGAGCCCAGCACGTCAGGGAGCCACCATCAGGAGAATCACAAGTTCAAGGCTAGCCTTTTGTTGTCTCAAAACAACAACAATGAAACAAACAAAAAGGGCAGAAAGTAGGTTTAGAAATAATACCATTGTTTTTATTCTGTAATATGTTAGAAAAAAACCCTCCTAGATACATTACCTGCCAAGTTTCTTGAATTTATATATATATATATATATATATATACACATACATACATACATATATACACACATATACACATACACACACAGTTTTTTTGTTTTTGTTTTTTTGTTTTTTGTTTTTTGTTTTTCCAAGACAGGGTTTCTCTATATAGCCCTGGCTGTCCTGGAACTCACTCTGTAGACCAGGCTGGCCTCGAACTCAGAAATCCGCCTGCCTCTGCCTCCCAAGTGCTGGGATTACAGGCATACGCCACCACCACCGGCGAGAGTTTATTTTTATTTTATTTTATGTGCATTGGTGTTTTGCCTACATGTATGTATATATGTGCATGTCAGAACTGGAGTTACTAACAGGTGTGAGCTGACATGTGGTTGCTGGGAATTGAACCTAGGTCCTCCAGAAGAGCAGCCAGTGCTCTTAACCGCTGAGCCATCTCTCTAGCTCTAATTTTCTTGTTTTATATGTGTATATGTGAATAGGTGTTTTGCCTGCATCTATGTCTGTGCATCACACATAGTATCTACAGAGGCCAGAAGAGGGCGTAAAATCCCCTGGAAATGGACTTACAAGCAGTTAAAGGTCATCAGGAGGTGCTGGGATCCCAGCACAAGTACTTTACTAGATTAGCCAGTGCTCTTAACCACTGAGCCACCTCTCCAGCCCTCCCAACAATAAGGACAGGTAAAAAGCTGATTTGCAGTCCTTTCATGCTACCAGGTTTCTGTCTTCTTTTAGCCCTCATCTACACACACGTCTTTTCCCCTGGTGCTAGGGACTAGAATTGGGACCTTGTGCATGTGAGCAGAGCCCTACCACTAAATATACCCCACCCCTAAACTATCTGTACACACATACATAATCATAATTGCATTGTGCGTACACGCATATACATATTTGTAGTTTTAGTCTGGTGTGATGGCAGAAGCCTTTAACCCAGCAAAGGCAGGCAGATTTCTGAGTTCGAGCCCAGCGTGGTCTACAAAGTAAGTTCCAGGACAGCCAAGGCTACATGGAGAAACCCTATATAAAAGCAAACAAAAGAAAAACCAAAAATACACATAATGTCATTTTCTTGTTTTTTCCTCTTTGGCGTCTCATTATTTTTTTTTTCACTGGGACACTGGAACACAGCAAGAGGTTTGTTAGGGGTCATGGGGTGATACTAAGGGCAAAAGCGGCTGCATGAGGCAGAGAACCATTTTGAAGACCTGACAAGGTCTCAGGCAACTCTGTGGAAATGGGGCAAAACTGCCAGAGTAGTCTCATGGTCTCCCAGAAGTGACCAGGCCTGGGTGTGCACACCATGTCTATTAGTTTCTGGGGTGTGGGTGGGAAGAATGCCGTCTTGACCTGAACATGATAGTCAATTTGGACAGAGTTGCTTTGGAAGAAGCGAGATAAGGACATTCCGGACAAAATCCTGTCCTCCTTGGTGTGTTTGTGTGTGTGTGTGGTGGGGTGGGGTGGGGAAGGCTGGCTTCACAGTCCTCCTGCCTCAAACACTGACATCCTGGAATTACAAATGTGCTTCACCACACCCAACCCCAAAATGCCTCTCTCTCTCTCTTTCCCCCTAGTTTTTCTTTTTTCTTTTTCTTTTTTTTTCCTTTCTTTTTTTGGTTTTTCAAGACAGGGTTTCTCCGTATAGCTCACTCTGTAGACCAGGCTGGCCTCGAACTCAGAAATCCGCCTGCCTCTGCCTCCCAAGTACTGGGATTATAGGTGTGCGCCACCACCACCCGGCTTCCCCCTAGTTTTTCAAAACAGAAGTTCTCTGTGTAGCCCTGGCTGTCTTGGAACTTTCTCTATAGACCAGGCTGGCCTCAAACTCATAGAGATCTGCCTGCTTCTGTCTCCCAAGTGCTGAGCTTAAAGGTGTGCACCACCACCTCCTGGTATATCTCTTTCTTTTATTATATAGATTTTTACATTTATTTATTTTGTGTATGTGTGAATTGAAGAACGTGCATGCCACATGTGTGTGTGGAGGTCAGGGGACAGCTTGCAGGAGTGCATTCTTTCCTTCTACCATGTGGGTCCTGAGGACGGACCTCAAGTTGTCAAGCTTTACTTGCTGCGACATCTTGCTGGTCTCAAATTTATGTTCTTTTGTTTTGTTTTGTTTTGTTTTGTTTTGTTTTGTTTTGTTTTGTTTTGTTTTGTTTTTCTGAGACAGGGTTTCTCTGTATAGCCCTGGCTGTCCTTTACCCTTGACAGCATGGCTTTTTCCCTTGTTGCCTGGTAATCCCGATCTACACAAAGTTCAAGGTGCCCAAGTGGCAGCCTTAGAATGTCTTCAACGTGTGCCGCTTGCTAGGAAGAATTTGAGCCTCTGGGGCCTAGGACTTCTAACCCCGCAGAACCAGGAAGCTCAAGGTCCTCTAGGAAGCCAGAGGCCAGCTCTTCGAAGGCTGCTCTCCATCTGCCTTTACGTGGGTTCTGGGAAGTGAACTGAGTCTGGCCAGCTTGAAAGGCAAGTGCCTTCACCCGCAGAGCAGGTTCACGGTCCCGGAGTGTCAGGCTTTTGAGTGACTAGGTATATGGATCAGAGCAGTGCTTCTGGTGAGGGACGGGGCTGCCTTCAGAACCTAAAGGGCCCTACCAGGCACTGTGAATTCTTTTTTTCTGACAGGGGACGGGAGGTGCAGCAGCGTGTCTTCGTCTGAGACAGGGTCTGTGTAGCTGTGGAAGACCCGGGCATTGCACAGATCCTCCCGCCTCTGTCTCTGGGATGACAGGCATGTACCACAATGCTTGGCAGCAATGGCGCCTTTTACACCGAAACAGATGTCCCATAAGTACTGGATTCTTAAAAAACGTGGCCGATGTTGCAGGCTCCACTTCCTTCCATGTCCAGGAGGTCGTATATTTTACAACACCAGCTACTTTTGCCCATCCTAACTCATTAGCATGATACCATTCACGGGATGTCCTAGCAGGTTGTTCTAAGTAGGGTAGCCTCACTGGCAGCTAGCCTTTGGCTAGGGTGCTGTTTGTCACCATGCCCAGCGGGCTTCTAGGTATCAGTGACAATTCATCTGTCCAACAACCCTCCAAATGCCCGTGTCTCCTCTTCTCTGTATTTTAAAGAGGAAATACCACAAGCCCCATTTTGGAAGGATGGAGATGAAATCAGTGATGCGTGGCTCCTTCATTACTGGAGTTGCCAGTCTTCACGAGCAGCCCACCAGTCAATGGGTCTGAGGTCTGAAAAGTGACTCGGTCGGGAAGCTAATCCAGGGAGTATGCGTTAAAAACAAACAAACCAGCCGGGCGGTGGTGGCGCACGCCTTTAATCCCAGCACTTGGGAGGCAGAGGCAGGCGGATTTCTGAGTTCGAGGCCAGCCTGGTCTACAGAGTGAGTTCCAGGACAGTCAGGACTAAACAGAGAAACCCTGTCTCGAAAAACCAAAATAAAAAAAAAAAAAAAACAAGTGCTCGCTTCGGCAGCACATATACTAAAATTGGAACGATACAGAGAAGATTAGCATGGCCCCTGCGCAAGGATGACACGCAAATTCGTGAAGCGTTCCATATTTTTATGGTTAGACCTGGAAAATATCATCCTGAGTGAATTAACCCAATCACAAAAGAATGCACATGAAATGCAATCACTGATAAGTGGATATTAATGAGCCCAGAAGCCCTAAATACTCAAGACACAAATAGCAAGTCAAATGATTCCCAAGAAGAAGAAAGGAGAGGACCCTGGGCCTGTAAAGATTGCATCCAGTTTAGTAAAGAAACCGAGGGGGGAGGGGGAATTATTGGGGAACAGATGGGGGGGGAGGAACTATGGGAACTATGGTGGGTGGGAACTGGGAAAGGGGAAAGCCTTTGGAATGTAAACATAGAATATAGAAAATAAAATTAAAAAAAACAAACAAACAAAAAACAAACAAACAAACAAACCAACCAAACCTCAGGATCTCGCCTCAGCTTCCTGCCCACCCATCCATCCTTGCTTGCTTTGCTTTGTTAATGTGTGTGCTTGGGGCAGTGTGTGTGTGTGTGTGTGTGTGTGTCCACACACGCACATGCACGTGTATGGAGGTCAGAAGTCACCTTCCTCAATTGTTCTTCACCTTATATTTCGAGACACCATCTGTCACTGTATCTAGGCCTTACCAATTAATTGAGGCTGACTGACCAGCAAGCCTCGGGGATGGTTCTTGTTCCAGCTCCCCGACTGCTGGGAGAATAGGTATCTGCTGCTGTGGTTCTTGGGAGGCAGCTAGGTTCATCATACACCTCCAGGCCACCATTGTACCCAGTCCTGTTTTCCTTTTCTTCTGGGAGGCAAGGATCCAAACTGAGGTCCCCAAGTTGGTGCGGCAAGCACTTTACGTTTTCAGCAATATTCTTGTTTGGCTTCCCATCTGCTTTGCTTTGAGAGATGGTTCTATTAACCATTTATTCCCATTCATAGTGTCAGACTCCACTGGCTGACAGTCTAGTCTTACTAATCACTACAGTAAGGGCGACTCCCACCCCCAGGGTTCTGGTAATTAAATGCTGCTTCAAGCAGTTTCTATCTCACCAGACCATCTCTGCTGCTCCAGAAGGGCCAGGCTAGAGACGGTGCTGCCTCCTCTTTGCTCTAACTTGCAGATAGCAAGTTTCTTGGTGCTGTTGCTACTTCTCTTCCCAGCACATTCCTGGAGCACTAGTAATCACCACTGTAATTCCACGGAGCGTTCCTTGGTAGGGCTTCTGGCATCTTAAGGTCAACTCTGGTCTGCATACTTCTATGGAGTATTTAGTCTTTTTTTTCCCCAGTTACTAGACTGTTCAGGTATTTGACTTTCTCTCAGCAAGGGAGGTCACCTCCTCTGTTTGCGGGACTCCCTGTGGTGTTCTTACCAGGATGTTAATTCTTTTCCAAGAAAGTGATGCCATGCACAGTAGGGTCGGTGGTACATGTCTGCCCATCCTCGCCCCTGAGAAGTAGAGGCAGAAGGGTTGCGATGTCAAGGCTATCCTCAGCTACTTAGTGAGCTTGAGACCAGTCTGGGCTACACGAAACCAAGTCTTAAAAAAAAAAAAAAACAACAACAAAAACAAACCATATACCCAACAACAAGAGAAGTGTGGTCTATACTGATCTCAGTTCTCCCTCAGGCACTTTTTACATTCCATTCTCTAAATTAAGCGCATCAAAATTCTGGAGATTCTGGAGAGATGGTTTGGCAGTTAAGAACCAACTTAATCCAGCACCTTACATGGTAGCTCACAACCCCCTGTAACCCAGGTTCTGGGCATCTGCTGTCTCTTCGGGTACACAGACATACAGACATGCATGCAGGCATGCACATGTGCCCACACATGCAAGCACACATCCACACACAAAAACAATAATATATATAAACAACCTTAGGGCCTTAGTGAACTAACACACACACACACACACACACACACACACACACACAAACTATACAAGGATACGACGCTCTTATGTATGCTGAAGGAGAAGGTTTATTGTAGATATTAGACAGAGACAACTCAAAGGATTCAGAATGAACCAGGCAGTCAAGGGGGAAGGGAGAGCAAGAGAGGAAGAGAAGAATAGAGAGGAAAGGAGGGGAGGGGAGGGGAGGGAGGGGAGGGGAGAGGAGAGGACTAAAAGAGAAGGGAGGAGAGCAAGTGTCCAAGATATCTCACAACCAAAATGGTTGAAATGATATAGAAATCAGAGAAGCCAAGGGCAGGGTTTAGGGTGTGCCATCCAGAAGAGGTTCTGGGAGAGCCTGGTGGTCAGTGTCCCCTTTGATCTGTGAAATGGGCACCTCAGTTAGTCATTCGTCCAGAGGCCTGACAGTGCAGAGCCTACTTTCACAGCGTTCTGAGGCCTAGCCCTGCCCCCCCCTCAGAGTCCCCAGCTACCCCTCAATTCTAATTACTCAGATACTTTGAGCCCTTTCTTTCCTTACAGGGCCCATTATAGCCCCACCGGACTGAGCTGCTACTGAGCCTTCATTGGAATTCTGGTGGGCCAGAGAGATTCTGAGCAGGAAGAGGCCTCTGCAATGTCTCTCTCCTGTGGAGGGAGAGCTAGCTCCTAACAGACAAGAGTAGGCACCCCTCTTAAAACTCAGAGAAGTGTAGGCGCCAAAACCTTTTCAGTGCCCTCCTAGATCTTCATCCAGAGCTTAGGGATTCCTGGCTTTCCCATCCCGGACCCTGAGCTTGATTGCAGATGGGCCTCTGGGAACTCTGGAGTTGGGTGTTTGGTCTTTAGATATTTTGCAGTCACCCACTGCTGTAGATAAGGGCCTCTTTGTAATCCATCAAAGAGGCCCTCTGGCCCTCACAGTTAATTTTCAATGTTTGTTAACTGCTCTCAGCCTTTCATTATCTCCTGGAAGGGCTCAAAGCAACTTAATAACAGCCAGCCGATTCCAAGCTCTCTTGTTCACTGCTATCTCTCTGCCTGACATTGTTGCAGGATAGGACTCCCCCACATCACCCTCAGGGACAAGGTTAACACTTGGGCCAACCTCCTCCCAGAACCTATCTGTACCTTACCCTATCCAGAATCTTATGTTGCCTAGCCTGACCTTGAACTCTTGGGTTTAAGGTGTCCTCCTGTCTCAGCCTTCTGAGTGGTTCCGAAATAAGCGTGGAGGGGTTCTTATTCTTTTATCTTTTTTGAAACAGGGTCTCTCTACCATAGTCGTGGCTGTCCTGGAACTCACCAGGTAGACCAGGTAAATGCTTTTATTATTATTATTTTTGGCCACTCTAAACAACAGTGGTCTAAACAACAGAATCCTTTCAAGTGGTTTTTTGGAAGCAGGTGCTAAGACAAAGCTGTTTTGGGCAGTAATGTCTGTGTAGGACAGGGAGGAAGCAGGGACAGACAGAGTGAGTCTTTGGTGCAGACCCAGTACCTTTCACTGAAATGGACATGAGAAACAAAATCAGCCAAGGTGGGCTTCAAGTCACAGTGCAGACCCTACCAACCGGAAGCTCTAGAGCAGAGAGTCCTTATGGAGAGCCCAGCAGTGGGCGAGACTGCCAGCCCCCCCCCACACCTGTGAAGCTGTGCTCATTGACTAGAGGCCTCTGGGAAAAGTGCTGTCTTAGCTCTGACCCTGGTGCAGATCCTGAAGCCAGCGAGGCTGGAAGGAAGGTCAGATTCTCTACAGGAGTCAGAGCTCTTCTGTCTGTCCGGTCTCTCATCTCCCAACCCAGTGCTCCCTCTTCCACCTGTGTTATTTATTTGCTTCTTTCTTTCTTTATTGGTCTTCCTTCCTTCCTTCCTTCCTTCCTTCCTTCCTTCCTTCCTTCTTTCTTTCTTTCTTTCTTTCTTTCTTTTTTTTTTTTTAAAGTTTATTTATTATATGTAAGTACACTGTAGCTGTCTTCAGATTCCAGAAGAAGGTGTCACATCTCTTTACAGATGGTTGTGAGCCACCATGTGGGTGCTGGGATTTGAACTCATGACCTCTGGAAGAGCAGTCGGCGCTCTGATCCGCTGAGCCATCTCTCCAGCCCCCTTTCTTTCTTTCTTTCTTTCTTTCTTTCTTTCTTTCTTTCTTTCTTTCTATTTTTCTTCTTCAAGACAGGGTTTCTCTGTGTAACCCCGGCTGTCCTGGAACTCACTCTGTAGACCAGGCTGGCCTCGAACTCAGAAACCTGCCTGCTTCTGCCTCCCAAGTGCTGGGATTAAAGGCATGTGCCACCACCGCCCGGCTCCACGTGTGTTATTTATGTATGCACCCACATGTGTGGCCATGGCTGTGGTCCTTCAGGAAGTGCCCTCACCTTTGTTTTTTGAGACAAAGTCTCTCATTGCTCCCAAATACCTAGAATACCAAGTAGGTTAGTCTGGCTGGCCAGCACGCTCCAGTGATCTCTGTCTCTGGGGTTACAAGTACGCGCATACCCTGCACCCAGATTTTTAACTGGGCTCGGGGAATTGAACTTAGGGCCGCACACTTGCAAAGGAAGTGCTTTCCTGACCGAGCTGTCACCTCACCCCAGCCTGGTATTTCCGCCCGTCAACTTGCCTGCAGTATGAAATATAAACGTCAAAACAACAAAAATTCAGATGCAGAATTGAAGCAAATCAATCAATCAGTAAAATTCCGCCAAAACTCTGGTGCAGTAGACAGGCGGGCTGGAGGAATCCTGGGAGCTGGGGATGTGTATATAGATTGCTACGCTTGTCTCCCCCTCGCTGACGGAAAGGAGGTGACGGGAGGCGGAATCAGCTGTTGTTTGGGTGTGTGGGAAAAGCTGGCTCTCTACTCAGAATGTTGTTTTAACAACTCTGGGAAAAAAATTATGTGGAAAGAGCCTATTTTTTTTTTATTCCATCAGAATTAGTGATATATGGCTTTTTTGTTATGCCTTTTCCTTTCAAAGGACACACTTTCAATTTATACTGAAAACTTTGAAGATCCTGGATTTAGTTGCCCAGGGTATTATAGCTGCCCTGGCAGGTGCTGGAAGGCAAAGGCGACCGAGGCTGGGGGCAGGGAAAGCAAGGAGCTTTCCCTCGACAGGAGTGGTGCTGGGAAGAGCGGCTTGGAACACTGAAGAGTCAACTGCTAGCTGAAGGGCGAGCTGGGAAAGACCACAACCACCTGCCCTTAAGAGTTCATAAGAATAATATGACCATGAGCTTGGTGTGCTAGACAAACTGTCATACCAGCACTTGGAATATGGAGGCAGGGGGATGGCCATGACACCAAAAATAAATAAAGGAATAAAAATGTGGATATAAAATCGGAATGCTTTAAGGACAAGGTCTCACTGTGGAGCCCTGGTTTACCTGGAACACAGAGATGCCTCTTCCTCCTGACTGCTGGGATGAGGGGACAAGGGGAGTGTGACACGCCACAGCCAGCCTGGGCTCATCTTAATTCTCAAAGGAGGCTGAAGATAGAAGACTATCAAGAACTGAGGTGACTCTGGCTGGAACTATAGCACTCCCAGAGGCTCTTAGGACATAATATCGTGACTCCGGAGCAGAGCTGTGTTTGGGAGACTCTGGTCTCCATGGCTCTGTTTCCCAGGCTAAGCTGAGAAGACTTGAGAAATGGGTGAGGGGAAGGAAATGCCTTTTGGAGACCCTTGGAGGTCTTAGACTGAAAGTTGGAAGGGCATGTGAAGTATTGCTTTGACCTGTTCCTCCTTTCCCGGTCCCTCCCTCCCTTCCTTTCCTTCCCGACTCCTCTATCTCCTTCCTGCCTTTCTTTATTTGTCCAGAAAGGGGCTGCCTTACTTATTTATTGCTATAAGATACCATGACCAAACTGGAGGCAGATGCCTTTAATCCCAGCACTTCGGAGACAGAGGCAGGAGGATTTCTGTGTTCGAGGCCAGCTTGGTCTACAGAGTGAGTTCCAGGATAGCCAGGGCCCTACAGAGAAACCCTGTCTGGAAAAAACAAAAAATAAAAACAAAAAACAACCCCCCCCAAACAAAAACAAAACAAAACAAAAAACAAAACAAAAACCTCAAGGGTTAAACAACTAGAAACATCCTGAAAAAGCTTCTAGGTCATGGTCTCCTGTCCTGATGAACCAGCCTGCCTCCATCTTGGGCTTGAAAACCATCTTATTGTAAAGACAAACTAGGTTTGTTCCTCTTTATGATTAAACCTCTGTTTCTCAAGAGTGGGGTTATGTCCCACCTGTAGCCTTAACTAGAAACGGCTCTGTACCTGCCCGTTTCAGGAACGACAGTCATGTCTTTGTTCCAAAAAGTTGTTCATAACCATCTTGCAACCCTACCTTTGTTTCATAAGGTTGTATGACTGTGTTGTTATGCCTACCTGCTGTTACGACTGCCTTGTTACGCCCACCTTGCAACCATGTCTTTGTTTCGGGAGGGACTAACTTGTTATGCTTATGTTCTGCTCCTATAACTCCGCCTACTTTGCCCACCAAATCCCCCATTTAGAACTCCCCTGCCCCTGATCTATAGAAAGGTTGTCTCGTCTCCTTCACATCAAATGCTGACTTCTCAAACCCTGCCTTAGGGGAGTTGGTCCATGTCCACAAATAAAACAGCTTGCTTTAGGGCTGGAGAGATGGCTCAGTGGTTAAGAGCACTGACTGCTTTTCCAAAGGTTCTGAGTTCAAATCCCAGCAACGCCATGGTGGTTCACAACCATCCGTAATGAGAGCTGATGCCTCCATTTAGCCACGGTGGTTTGGGTCCGTGGTCTCCCTCCTCCTGTCTTTGGGATTAAGAGTCCCCTTTGCTTTGCACTTAGTGTGCAAGGCTGCCTACCCCTGCATCTGTCCTACAGACCCAGCTTAGCCTTCTACAGGCCTCCAAAGCCTTCAGTAAGTGGGGTGTCCTGGTGCGCTCTTGCAACCTCATGCTCTGAGGCTGAGGTTGAAGGATGGGGAGGGCCAGCCTGGGTGTCATGGTTTGAATATGCTTGGCCCAGGGAGTGGCACTATTAGGAGGTGTGGCCTTGTTGGAATAGGTGTGTCACTGTGGGCGTGAGCTCTAAGACCCACATCCTAGCTGCCTGGAAGTCAGTCTCCCACTAGCAGCCTTCAGATGAAGCTGTAGATCTCTCAGCTCCTCCTGCACCATGCCTGCCTGGATGCTGCTGTGTTCCCACTTTGGTGATGGGAGTTGACTGAACCTCTGAACCTGTAAGCCAGCCCCAATTAAATGCGGTCCTTATAAGACTTACCTTGGTCAAGGTGCCTGTTCACAGCAGTAAAACCCTAACTAAGACCCTGAGCTGCACATCTAAACTGTGCAGTTTATTGGCATTTAACACCCCTTATCTCCCACTACTTCCTCATTCCTTCGCTTACGCCATAGGCTCCATCTCCTGGTCCCCTCACCAAACATGCTTTTCTGCTCCTGGCTGTTGTACATTCTCTTATTCCCACTCATCTTTCTCCAGCTTGTTTTCTTCCTAGGCAGGTACTCCCCCGTGACACCCTCCCTCCCACTGGTTGTCCTGCCTTAGACAGGACAGGCAATACTTCTCCACTAAGCCAAATCCTCCGCACGCACTAGGCAAGCACTCTTCTGAACCACAGACCACTAACATACCTGTTTTCCTTTTTTTTTTTTCCTTGACCTGCACAGTTAGAGAAATCTGTCTAGTATGAACCGTAGAAACGATCCCTGTCAGTATACAACCTTCCCTGTTTTCTAAAAGTTCACATCAGGTTACACCTCACATGGGTTGAGAAGAAACCTAGTAAGCAAATCATTCGTGCCTTTCCCCTGGCCTCTGTCATACCCCACCCACCTCCGGCTTACAGATAATTTCAATAGCTCCAAATTTTTTGAGAGAATTTTCAGCCTTGAAGAGAGTCAATCACATTTCTCTGGGCAGGTCCAGCAGTCTGGTGTCTAAAGTAATCCGATTCAGTTTCTTCAACCTTCTCCTCTTCTTTCACAACTACTCTTCCAGAAAAGGGCTTTCACCCTTGTTTAAGTCCAGGCAGGGGCGTTGGGTCATTTTAGTGTCTCTCCAGGGCACCCTCTCCCTCTCCCACGGTGGAGCTCTGGTTGTCTTGGAACTCGATTTGAAGACTAGGCTAGCCTTAAACTCTATGCTAGGATCAAAGATGTGCACAGGATAGATTCTCTTTTGAAGGGGGGGGGGAGGGGATTGATGGTGGTTGCCTCAGGCTCCCATTCTAACCCCGCCTGTGTTTTAGAGTTGGATAATTACTCTGTTTTTAGCTACTACAAATACACTAAGTACAGTCTAAGGGGTACCCAGGAGAGTTCATTTACTTTCATTTTTCCAGTACTGGGCCAATTCATCAGTCTGTCTGTTTGTTTCTTTAGTTATTTTTAAGATCTCTTTCCCAAACCACTCTTTGGTCTAGAAGTAACCTGATCCAGGAGGGACATCACCTCTGCAATAGGTCGCAAACCGCACTTATTTCATATTTCCTCTCTCTTTCTCTCTCTCTCCCTCCCTCCCTTCCTCCTTCCCTTCCCCCCTTCCTCTCTCTCTTTCCCCCTCCCTCCTGTTCCTCCTTTGGGCTCTATCCCTTATAGAAGGCTTCTCTTGGAATGCGGAGACCTAGCAACCCAGCTACAGAACAGGTAGGTGGACTTTCCCCTCCAGGGTCCACGCCCAGCATCTGACGGCTGGGGGAGGGGAAGGGAATGATCTCCAGCTAACGCCACGGAAATGCTGGCTCTAGCGAAGATTCCTCTTCAAACCTGAATATATTACAATAAATATTTACTGAACAAATAAAGGTGAGAACTGTTCAGAGGCCAGCAGGTAAGCTAAGCCAATCTTCCTTTAACATACCTCAGCGGTTAACACTAGGGGCCAGCTATGTTACCTGCCTCAGTCTGCAGGCAAAACACCCCAGAGTCTTTTCGGTGTAGCGGGACCAAAAGCCCTACTTGACAGGCTTTCAAAAAAGGTGGATTTACAGTCTGTGGCTGAGTCCCTTTCTGCTTATAAAGAAGGTTCTTCTGATGCGTGTAAATTTACAGTACTAGGTTCCCAAGTCATTCATTCTACAATATTTTATTAAGAGCCAAGTATGTGCTGACCTCTGTTATAGGCGTTTGAGATGAAGCGTCCAAAACAAAAGAAAATAAAGATCTCGGCTCTTATAGGGAGATAAAACGATGAAAATGATGTTCAGGGTGATGTAAATTAGGTGATTAAATCTTACAAAGAAAAAGGGTGCAAAATGATTATGGAGGCCAGGGGCCCGAGGATGAGAATCCACGACTGGGGTTCTGGTTCCGATTGCTGATAAGGCAGGCGAGCAGAGATGCAGGACGCGCTGACGTCGGGAGACTACGAAGAAATTTTCTGCGGAAAGCGACAGAACTGTATTCGGCGTCTGCGGAGGCAGATGAAGGGCAGAAAGGGCTGTGAACCGAGATTTGCTTTGAGAAGAGCACGCGGAGGGCACTTCCCACAGAACCCAGGGGATGCTCCGGTGCTAAGCTACCCGGGTCCGCAAAGCCCCGACGCCCCCAAAATGGCCTCTTAGGTCCCCCCCGTGCCCCGCCCCCGTACCACCAGTCCACGTGACCCCACCGCCCCTCCCGTCCACCGGGCTGGGGACCCCTGTTCTGGGTTCCCGCGGTGTCTGCCCCGCCCCTCGCGGGAAGCTGACCAATAGAAGAAGGGGTGAGGCGGGGCGGGAGGTGACGGCCAATGGGGCGGAGCTCCTGGGGAGTAACAGGTTGGTGGGCGGGGGCGAGGAGGGAGCTCAGAGCTCGGAGGGGCTGGGCTGCAGCCGCGCGTGCAGCTCGGGCGGTCAGAGCGCGAGCCCCTGCGGGGTGTGTGAACCCGGGAGCACCGATCTGGACCCGGGTGAGTGAGCCTGTCGGGAGCGAGGACACCTGCGATGCGCGGTGGGCCCTCAGGAGTATGCTTGAGGGGCGGAGTGGAGGCATGAAATGCCCTCCTCCTGGGCACAGGTGCTGAGTTTAGGAGGAAGGGAGGTCAGAGTGCGGTGGCCGAACGAAGAGCTGGCCCCTTCGCCACGGTGCCAGAAGCGAGTGGCTGGGAAGGTGCCAGGTGTGAGGCACCTGAGGGTAAGGTTATTCCCAGGGCATGCATGCATTTCAGCGCTACAATCTCTGGAGGTCAGGCGCCAGCCCTTGGGGCAGAATTTCTCTTGGAGACCAGCATGGGGGCGGGGGAGGGTTCATCCTATTGGAGCAAATGGAAGTGCTGCCAGAGGTTCAGAGACTGAAGTGGTGATGTCCGCATGTGCTGGTTTTGGGGGGGTGACTCTCCCCCTCCCCCCGACAGTCCTTACTGGTTTCTGACACTCGCCTTCTGGCTTTGGAAATGCTCTGAGGTATGGGATCATTCTCTGACTATTTGCCTACAGGTCAGAGCAGTAGCCAGTAAGACACTAAGGTCAGAATAGGAGGGCACCCGTCTCTTCCTTAGGTCTGAGATTATTTAAGGTTGTTTCTTTCTTTGCTTTCATGCCAGGGAAATTTTTTTTTCTTCTTCCTCTAGAAAGAACTGTGTGTATTCTTCAAGAGAGGGGAATGGAGAAGCATAAATCCCTGGACCCACAAAATAGCTGAGAATGTTTGCTTTCTCGGGGGTGTGAAATGAGGATTGATGCTGAGTTTCACATAGCACAGGCTGGCCTTGAACTTGCCGTGCAGCCGAGGCTGACCTTGAACTGGTGGGCTGTCTGGCTTCCAGTGCTGGGATTACAGGTTTATGTCACCACATCCACCTAGAAATAGTCTTTCTTGAGGCTGATGTAAAATCTTTCCTTCCAAATACACACACACACACACACACACACACGTATACACAAATATTTTTTTCCTTCTTTTTTTTTTAGCTCTAGATTGGGGACACTGGTGAGATCTGGAAGTGCAGCTAATTTCCTTGACCGTTCACAGAATCCTCTTGATTCCCTGAAACCCCAGGAGGCATCCTTGATTCATGATCTTTGATAGTCTGGAGTACTTACTAGTGGTGCAAAAACATAGGCGGAACTCCCTAGGAGAGCAAAAGACTAGGGGAATTTCACCTCCACATTCCCAGGCCACATAAGAGGTATATATTGGGCACCAGACAACTTCTGAGGTGAATTTCCTTGCCTTAGGCAGCAGTGGGAACAGAGTCAACCTTAGCTTGGCCCCTTTGATGCTCTGTCTGAAAACAGTTGCTGTAATTGGGAAATAATTAGCCACCGCTATGTGTGTAGACAAGCTGCCTTTCATCCTGGGTATCTCGGAGTGTGGGGCTGGCTCTGGGGCCTGCCCATTCAGAGATTTGCCTGACTCTAAGAGGATTCTGGCTTCCTGTGGTTCCAGGACTGGCTTGCCTGCCCTTACCCTTGTGGGAGGAGGGAGGGTAGGACTGCTTCTCTTTGTGCCAGGGAGGGGAGGACCAAGGGCCTGGGAGCCCAGGGGGGTAAGAGGAAGCCCAGGAGTGCCGCTTTGGGAACTTGAGAGGGAGTGGTGGAGGGAGACAAAGTTCCCCTCACGTCACACACTGGCTTGTCACCAAGTTCTCTGTGCATCTGTAACTCCTGTCTCCTCCTCCCCACCTTCCGCCGCCTCCTCCAGGGCTGCGGCCTTGGCCTAGAGGCTGGACAGAGCTTCCACCCTGGTCCCTCCGCCTTGGTGGGAACCTCTCTGGTCTGCTTTGCGAGGTTCCAGTGTGGCCTTCCCGGCCCTCCCCTCTCTTTGCCTCTCAAACCAGTCCAGCCAGTTTGTAAGGGCCCAGTTCTTCATTGTGTTCTTACCCCCACTGGCGAGCCGCTCTGGTTGGCCTCTCAGGTTTCTGCCTTTTCAGTGACTGTGGTCTAGAGTCCACTCGGGGAGTTCTGTTTGGGCCTACAAGGAGCCTTCTTATCAAATGATAAGGTCACTGAGTGTTCCGTTCCTATTTTGACCATTTATTTGCTTTCTTGTTACCACCGAGATGATTCTAACTGCTGGGTTTTTTTTTTTTATTTTTATTTTTAATTTTTAATTTTTTTGTCTGTCCACTTTCTAAATGCCCCGGTTATTAAGTATCCAGCATATTGCCTAGCCCTGTGTCTATCAGCCCTTCCTCCATACACCTGAAACCACCCCACCCCCACCCCCACCCACTTCCTGCTAGAAGTCCAGGGACCCTGTCACTGGGTGGAAGCCAGATGCGTATGGCTGGGCCAGAGGTGATGGAATTGGGGCAGGGCAGGCTAATGAGTAACTCAGGAAGAAGTGGCTGTCTGGTACAGGTGTAGTGTGCTTTCTCCCGTGTTCAGGCAGAAATCGCAGAGGCAGACAGATGGCTCTGAATTAACTTCTGTCCTGCTCTTTTCCCAGAGTACAGTTGGTGAGAAATGCCCTGGGCATGTGCCAGGCAGGGAAAAGAGGGTCAGGCAGGCATCTGGTGAGAGCCCAGGCCCTGGACTTCATGTTGTTGGTCTTGATCCTTGTTTACCTGCCTAGGGCTTACGCAAGGCCTTGGAGCTGCCCTGCTCCCTTGGCCCCACCCCACTGTCCTCTGTAACTGAAGGCGGGTAGGTTTCGGGTTTTCCATGTTGAATCATTTAGAACTCTATTTTCTGACCCACCCTAAAGATCTCTCGGCCCTGGCCCCTGACCCAAAGGTCGTGGAACTGAGCGTGATTGAGGTTGGGGGAAGGGGGGTCTTTGGAACCTAGGGGAATCATGGGTAGCGCCCCTGCATTGTCTGGCCCTCTGGCCCAAGGGGTTGGGCACTTTGCTGTGCCTACACAGGAGCTCCTTGACCTGATCTGGAAGATCTGCAGATATCCTGACGGGGCAGAACTTTATCATGAATAAATCATGTGATTCTTGAGAACTGGCAGTTTAGGTGCACCTGATTGTAAGATCAGCGCTGCACAGGGCTGAGAGTCCAGACCAGGAAGACTTCTTGTTACTAAGGCACAAAGAATGCAGTAAGTGAGGCATCCGTGGGCATAGATAGCCTGCTGCTGGGAGGGTCTGCCTTGGGCTGGGATACAGCCTTCAGGAAGTATTTGTACACTCTGGGCTCCAGGCAGAGGCAGCCGAGAGGCTTGGTCTTTGTCCTGGAGGAGTTTATTGTCTAGTAGAGGAGACAGAAAACAATCTCTTAAGTAAATGTATGGAGGTAAACTGAGGTAAACCGACTGGGACTATATGTAAACAATAGAAGCTTTGCAAGAAACAATCTGCTTTTCTCAGTGAGACAAGCACCATGTTCCCTCTTTCTTCTATTTCTTTTTCTTTCAGCTATCTACCAACGCTTGGACTCTCTTTCCCACATACACTGGGCTTTCTAGTTTCCCCTGAAGCCCCCTTTTCCCCCTTCCTCCCTGCAGCTGCATTTCTGCCATAGGTTGGATGACGACCTCCACTACTGAATCTGCATACTTTTCTTAAAGGCAAGGCTTTCTTTTTTTCCACTTCTGGCAACTTCTTTCCATTTCCCGCCTTCCAGCAACTGTCAATCAGTGTGTCTGCCCTATTGCTTCTCTCTCTCAAACTCTAATAAAATTGTATTTAAGCTTCCTTCTGAGTTCCATCTATAAATTCTTGTATTAATGAAACTTAAGAACCCAAAGAGGGAACCTCAATTTCTTCAACAACAATCCCTAGCTACTTAGTGAGTTCAAGGCCAGCCTGGGCTACATAGACCTTGTCTCAAAAAAAAAATTACATGTTAATAAAATTTTTGCACATGAAGAAGGCAAGCAGTCTGTTTATTACCCCCTTTTTATAATCATTTTTATTATTTATGTGCTTTTTTTTTTGCCTGCTTGTCTGTAGAAGAGTGTCGGGTCCCCTGGAACTGGAGTTACTGACAGTTGTGGGCTGCCATGTAGGTGCTGGGAATTGAACCTGGGTCCTCTGGAAGGGACCAGTGCTCTTTACCGCTGAGCCATTGCTCCACTCCCTATTACTTATTTTTATTGAGACAAAAATCTCACTATGCAACTGATCTTGAACGCATGACAATCCTCCTGCCTCAGCCTCACAAGTGCTGGAATTATATGTACATGATTTCCCAAATAAGAGCCTGACTCTAGCGCAGTGGTTCTCAACCTTTCTAATGCTGTGAACCTTTAATACAGTTCCTCATCATGTGGTGATCCCCTCCAATCATAAAATTATTTTCATTGCTATTTCGTAACTGTAATTTTGCTGCTGTTATGAATTGTAGTGTCAATATCTGTGCTTTCTAATGGTCTTAGGTGACCCCTGGGAAAGGGCCGTTCAAGCCCCGAAGGGTTGAGAACCCAGAGTGGTTGAGACCCGCTGCTCTCACACTTAAAAATTCTGTGATACAGGTTCGTGTGTCCTGGAGGAGGTGCATTGCTTTCTCAGGCTCATGACCCCAAGTGTGAATCATTCTCAGTAAAGGGGTTCCCCCTGCCCATCCCTTTCTCCCCTGGATTCTGCCCTGCCTGCCCGTCCTCCCTTCAGCTGCCTGGCTTCCTGGCTTCCTAGAGCATCTACTATCTCTGAGAGGGAGTGTGCCAAGTTTCCTTGGCCAGAGCCTCTCAGGGAGGTTGGACTGGGTGCGATTGTTTTTCTCTTTGGCATACCTGAGGCTCCTCCCTCCAGCTTGGTGCTGGGCTCTGGTAAAAACTAGCAGGAGGAGCAGGGACGCCACATTTGTTGATGTTAATTTGCTTGGAACAGAACCTCCCTCCCAAGTTCCAGGAGCACACCTGGAACACATTCCATTCGCTGACTCTAAGCGTGAACCATGTGGACCAGGAAGTTGGCCTGTAGGTGGATATGGCTCTATCTTGCAGCCTACCTATTCACAAGTCCTTGGGCTAACTAGCTCACTCAGATCTGTGTTTAAAGGGGTGGAGATGGAGCTCTGTTTGGTAGAGTGATCGCCTAGCACACATGAAGCCCCAAGCTCCATCCCAGCACTGCATAAGCCCAGGCCCGGTGGCTCACCTTGATCAGACCAGTCCTCAGGAGTGGGAATACAAGGATCAGAAGGTCATCTTCAGCTACACAAGGAGGGTGAGGCCTGCAGCTGGAGAGACGGCTCAGCGGTTAGGAACATTGGCTGTTCTTCCAGAGGTCCTGAGTTCAATTCCCAGCAACCACACGGTGGCTCACAACCATCTGTAATGGGATCTGATGCCCTCTTCTGGTGTATCTGAATATATCTCTATCTCTATCTCTATCTCTATATCTATCTCTATCTCTATCTCTATATCTATCTATAGTCTTTTTGTTTGTTTGTTTGTTTTGTTTTTTTGAGACAGTTTCTCTGTGTAGCCCTGGCTGTCCTAGAACTCACTCTGTAAACCAGGCTGGCCTCGAACTCAGAAATCCGCCTGCCTCTGCCTCCCAAGGGATTAAAGGTGTGTGCCACCACCGCCTGGCTAAATTAGTCTTTTTTAAAAAAAGTGTGAGGCCAGCTTTGACCACATAAGACTTTGTTTTGTAAATTTTTTTCTTTGTTTTGTTAATCTTTTTTTGTTTTGTTTTGTTTTTTGTTTTTGTTTTTTTTTTTTTCAAGACAGAGTTTCTCTATATAGTTCTGGCTGTCCTGGAACTCACTCGGTAGACCAGGTTGGCCTCAAACTCAGCAATCTGCCTGCCTCTGCCTCCTGAGTGCTGGGATTAAAGGCCTGCGCCACCACTTCTCAACCAAGACTTGTTTTAAAAAAGAAAGAAAATCCTATTTAAGTTCTCCCTTCTCTCCTGCTGCCTGCCTCCTTCCTTCCTCCCTTCCTCCCTCCCCCCCTCCCTGCCTCCCCCGCCCTCCCTCTCTCTCTTTCTTTCGTTTGTTTCTCTCTTGGTGCTGAGGAGTGAATCCCAGATCTCACAAATGCTTTACCACTGAGTCACAACCCAGCCCGAAGTCCTTTCTCATGTAGGTAGTACATTTATATGGTACCAAGTTCAAAAGGAACAAAAAGCAACACAGTGGAGATTCCGGAGAGTAGGGACTCTGACGTCATTGTCTAGTTCTTAGTAGTCTTACCCTACTAGGTAAGTAGACTTACCCTAGTCTTCAACTTCCCTCTGCTAGTTGAAGTGTCTTCCTTCAAAATGGGATGCCACAGTTTATGATCTATTTTAATAAACTCTGCAGTAGGAGGTTTTCTTTTTCTTTTTTCTTTCTTTCTTTCTTTCTTTCTTCCTTCCTTCCTTCCTTCCTTCCTTTTTTTTTTTTTTTTTTTGAGACAGGGTTTCTCTGTATAGGTCTGGCTGTCCTGGAACTCACTCTGTAGACCAGGCTGGCCTCGAACTCAGAAATCCACCTGCCTCTGCCTCCCAAGTGCTGGGATTAAAGGCGTGCGCCACCACCCTGCTCTTTCCTTCCTTCCTTCCTTCCTTTCTTTCTTTCTTTCTTTCTTTCTTTCTTTCTTTCTTTCTTTCTTGTTTTTTGTTGTTGTTTTGTTTGTTTGAGACAGGGTTCCTCTGTGTAGCCCTGGCTGTCCCCGAACTCACTTGTAGACCAGGCTGGCCTCGAACGCAGTAATCCACCTGCGTCTGCCTCCCAAGTGCTGGGATTAAAGTTCTCACTGTCGGGGAGAACCATCTTCTATAGAAGGAACTGACTAGGCAGCCAGCTTCCCCGAAGCTGGGTTGGTTTCCACTTAAGGCTCTTTAGCTAAAACTTGTTTTCTTCATCTTCTAGGAGCCCTCCTACATGTGGAGCGAGCACACACAATGGCTGATCCCCGGGGCCCTGTAGACCATGGAGTGCAAATTCGATTCATTACAGAGCCAGAGGGTGTTGCTGAGACGGGCACCCTTCGTCGTAGTGGTCGGCGCCCTGCTAAGGACGCAAGAGCCAGTACCTATGGGGTCGCCGTGCGTGTGCAGGGCATCGCCGGGCAGCCCTTTGTGGTTCTTAACAGTGGAGAGAAAGGGACTGACTCCTTTGGAGTCCAAATCAAAGGGAGCAACAACCGAGGGTCCCCAGGTGCGCTGAGCTCTGATTCAGAGCTCCCCGAGAACCCCTACTCTCAAGTTCAGGGGCATCCTGCCACTGCTCGGGGCAGCACATCTGATGAGGAGCCCAGGGAGCAACTGAATGGAAAACTGCTCCGTTCCCAGTCACAAGCCTCTCTGGCAGGGCTTGCGCTCATGAGTCCTAGTAACAGGAGCACCAGCTTGCTGGAACTGGGCCCTAAGAAGACTTCCTCGATCAACACCATCGACACGGCCCCCTTGTCTTCAGTGGACTCGCTCATCAACAAGTTTGACGGTCAGAAGGGGGGCCAGGTCCGGGGCCGCACTGGCCGCCGCACAAGGACACTTCCCCACGAGCAGCGCAAGCGGAGCCAGAGTCTGGACAGCAGGCTCTCGCGGGACACACGTGAGGATCGGGAGCTCCAGTCAGCCAACCACTGGACCGGGGGTACAAAGTATGACAACCACGTGGACAGTTTAAAGAACCCATCGCACAAGCAGAGCCCTCTCAGCACCTTTAGCCGGTCCCGTCAGACTCAAGACTGGGTGCTTCAGAGTTTTGAGGAGCCACGGGATCCCGCCATGGTGCAGGTCAGATGCTGTCCCTCCCCATTTCCAGCCTCCCTGGGTTTTCGTCAGCCCATAGACCCCTTTGCTGACTCAGATAACATAGGAGAGAAGGTCTCTACCTTTTGTTCTCCATCTTAGCTACTAAATACCTACACACACAGCATACTTTCAAGGGCAACATTCTAAGGAAAGTGGAGCCGAGCATGGGGAGTTTAGTCTTCGGTCAGCAGCAAACGCCAGTCTGCGAGGTGTGGCACCTTTCGCAGTGCAGGCCTGGAGGATATGGGCAGCTCCTTCAGTGCAGTCTTGGTGAAGGCTGTGCGCTCTCCTTTCAGCAGCATGGCTAAGTGGGGGGCATCTTCACTTTGAGACAAACTTATGTGCATTCTAGATTCTAGAGCTCTGTGCATTCATAACCTCTAGCAGTCTGTTGGCGTCTCTGACAAATTGCTTGGGACATAGCTCACAGCTGGTTATTGAGAAAAGCCTCATCTGCAGCAGTATTGCAGAGATCTAGCCTGCTTTTGGAGTTTTTTTTTTTCCTGGGCTGTTCCTCAGGCCCGAAGTGTTCGTTATTCTGAGAGGCCTTGTCTCTCAGCTGCCACCTCTGTTCCATTTGAACCACATACATACTTCTGGCCTAATCTCCCCTCTCTTCCTTTCCTTTCTCCTCGTCTTCATTTTTCTCCCCCAGTTCAAGTCAACTCCAGACCTCCTCAGAGACCAGCGAGAGGCAGCAGCACCAGGCAGTGCGGACCACGTGAAGGCCACCATCTATGGCATCCTAAGGGAGGGGTGAGTGGGGTCCACGGAGGGTGGGAGCATACACTCGCCTCCTGTCCCTCTGGCTTCGTTTCCCATCTTCCTTGTTTTTCCCTTTCCTCTGCTCACCCCGTTTCCATGCTTCTGTTCTCCAGAAGCGCGGAGAGTGAGGCGTCTGTGAGGAGGAAAGTTAGTTTGGTGCTGGAGCAGATGCAGCCTCTGGGGGTGAGTGGCCTTCTGGGGGTCCGAGCAAGGGTCGGGACTGGGGCCTTGAGGCCTCTGGGGATGGAGATGCAGGCTCACGTCCTACTCCTTGTTCCCCAATGCCTCTGGCAGATGGTCTCTCCTGCTTCTACCAAGGCCCTGGCAGGGCAGGCTGAGCTTACCCGAAAAATGGAGGAGCTTCAGAAAAAGCTGGATGAGGAGGTGAAGGTGAGGCTGGTCACCAGAGGGACGAAGGACTACAGGGAGGATGCCTTTAGTCTGCCCTGGGGGTGGGCAGGTCTTACTAAGTGAATAGCCCCGGCTGGGCTGGATCTTCTCTGTAGGACAAGGACTGTCTGTATTATGACAAGAAGTCAGCAAGGACTTTGAGCTTCTCTGGATCCGAGATGGGTGGAGCGCGTTGGAGCTCTGACTACTTCCTTTTCATTTTCCTTGGGAGTCCCCGCCTCGGGCTTGCTAGTTACTGCTTCTATAAAGCCCGAGAAACTTGCTTTGGTCCTCTGTCTGGTGGTGTAGCTCAGTTGATAGAATGCGGGTCTTACATGTGTCAAGTTCTGGGTTCAATCCCTGGTACCGAATGCAACCAATTGTGGTGGAACTTGCCTGTAAGCCCAGCCCTCAGGAAGTAGAGACCGGAAGATCAGGAATTCAAGGTCATCTCTAGGTTTTTATCAGGCTTGAGGACAGACTGAGTTGCATGAAACCATGTCTCAAAAAAAAAAAATTACTTACGTTCTATGTGTCTCAAATCTTTTTCTTATCATAATTACGGTGGCAATAATGATAGTAGGCTTTGTTGAGTGTAATTTTTATGGCAGATACTGTCCTGGGTAATACATAATCACGCCAGCAGCTGCTGTGCAAAGTGTACTAGGACCTTCTCTGATGAGAAATCTGAAGATCGGAGGAGAGCTGGAGGGAACTGCTGTGGCAGTAAGTTGCAGAGAGGGAATGAAAAGATGTGGCCATTCTTGCTCTAAAAACTCACACCTTTGTATTTTTCCTTTTGTTTTTGGAGTTGGGAAGGCGGGGTCTCAGAAGGACCGGCCCTGAACTCTCTGTGTTGGCCAAGAATGACCTTGAACTTCTGACCCCAGATGTCCTTGACAAGGCCCAGTTTATGCAGTGCTGGGGATGGAACCGGGCTTTGTATGTGCCAGGAGAGCACCTGCCATCAAGCCACACCCCCTTTGTAGATGCTGCCTCCACTGCTCACAGTTGCCCTGTACATAGCTGGAGTTCAGCTTGTGCTGGTTTGCATTCATCTTGTTAAAGAGAAAACAACACAGGCTAGTGGTTAAGTGGAATCAACTTAATGGGTTCAAACCTTGTTTCTAGTAGTTGCTGGCTGTTTAATCTTAGTTGAATTCCTTCAAGTATTTAAATCCTGTTTCCTTAACAGTAAGTAAAGATAATAAATAATATACTCCTTATTTGTTGCAAAACATTACTTCAAAATGTAACATCTCTCTTTTTTTTTTTTTTTGGTTTTTGGAGACAGGGTTTCTCTGTGTAGCCCTGGCTGTCCTGGAACTCACTCTGTAGACCAGGCTGGCCTCGAACTCAGAAATCCACCTGCCTCTGCCTCCCAAGTGCTGGGATTACAGGCGTGCGCCACCACCGCCGCCCGGCTAAAATGTAACATCTTAAAAGAAGCATTTCTCAATGTCTGATGGGAAGAATTAGGGATAAGCTTAGCTGTGTAATTTGACTCATGGTTGTTATTACTAGGACATGTAGGGGGCTTAAGGAGGTTTGGTAGATTGATTGATTGATTGATTGATTGACAAGGTTTCAACTCTGTAGCCTAAACTGCAAAACTGGCCTGGAATTCAGTGTGTAGTCCATGCTAGCCTTGAATTCATAGTGATCTTCCTGCTTCTGCCTCCCAAGGTCAGGGTTACAGGCATGAGCTACATGCAGAGCTATACTAGATCTTTCTACAAGCTTTTCCTATTCTCCATTTCTCTTCCAGAAGCGGCAGAAACTGGAGCCAAACAAGGTTGGGCTAGAGAGGCAGCTGGAGGAGAAGGCCGAAGAGTGCCACCGACTGCAGGAGCTGCTGGAGAGGAGAAAGGGGGAGGCCCAGCAGAGCGCCAAGGAGTGAGTGTGCGGACGGCCACGTGACATGCGGGTCACGCGGGTTAGCTTCAGGGCTTGGGCCTACAGGTGGGTCCTCCCACGGTTGCAGGAGGCAGAGGGGGCATCTTGAGAAGCTAAAGGAGCCGGGATTGTTTTTCTCTTTCCCTTTCTGTGGTAATGGTGATCTGGAGATGGGGTACCTGAGTGTGCCTGTCTAAGGTTCTTAGTTTGTAAAATGGCCCTAAGAGTAATTGCCACCTCACAGGCTTAACGTGAGGATTTACTCACTGATTCAGTAGGTGTCTTCTGTCTGTGAGTGATGTTGTTTATGTGACAGGCTCTGATCCTGAGGTCCGTCAGTGAACCTTACAGGTAGGGCCCTCCACCCCAGAATCTCAGCTCCCGGAGACAGGGACCAGCCAGTAAGGAAGTGTAGTATGTGAGTGACTGAAACGCTTGAGAAGGTGGCGAGCAGACAGACTCAGACAGAGCAGGAGGACCGCCTCATGCGAGAACAGCTCCAAGTATTAATTGAAGTAGTTGGGTATAAAAGTTCATTTAAGGCACAGCTGGTAAAGGTGCTTCCCACAGAACCTGAGGACCCAGTTCAGGACACACAAATGGGAGGGAGAGAACCGACCCCTGCAAGTTATCCTCTGACTGTCACACAGACCTCATTCCCATCCATATATTCATAGGAAGCAAATAAAATAAAAGATAAGATTTGAATGGGGACATGGTCTCGCTCACTGGTGAGTGCTGGCCAGTTGTCAAGGCCCTTCTATGACTAGCACTGCAAAACAGAATGTGCAGAGAATAGAGATTTAAAGGAAGCTTAAATGAATCAGCGTGCGGTGGCTATGTAACTGCCTAACGTAGTATCCGGGGACGCTCTCCGTTGTTAGGCTGCAGAACGTGAAGCTCCTGCTAGGCCAGGAGGAAGGACTGCGGCATGGGCTGGAGACGCAGGTGAAGGAGCTGCAGCTCAGGCTCCAGCACAGCCAGAGCACCGACGCTGGGAAGGAGAGTCTCCTGAAGGTGGGAGAAGGGTGTGTGTGTGTGGGGGGAGGTGCGTCCCCAGCATCCGCTGCGTCAGTGTGAGGGTGTGGGGGGTGTTCCCTCGGCATCCTCAGGCCTGCGCATCCACTCTTTGCTTGGTGTGTAGAAAGCTGGTAGGTTCGCGCCAGTGCTTCTCTGTGTGTCTTCAGGCAGTCTCAGAGGGAGTATTAGGCTAGAACTCAGAATAACATTCTCCTTTATTCTACGGGCAGCTTAGAGGGCAAGAAGCACCTAATACTAGACTAATATAACGTATGAATGCGTTTTCTTGTTGGAGGCCCGACTTGGCTAAGTTGTCCGTCTGGCTTCCAACCTGTGATCCTTCTGTCTTGGCCTTCTAATTATCAGGGTGAGACACATATGCTGCCCTGCCAAGCTCTCAGTAAATATTTTTTTGACTAAATGGGTGTTATTTAATAGACTGAATGAGTCCTAATATGACCATATTGTTTCCACTTTTCCGTTCCCCAGGACTTGTTGGAGACCCGGGAGCTTCTGGAAGAGCTCTTAGCGGGCAAACAGCGAGTAGAGGAGCAGCTGAGGCTGAGGGAACGGGAGCTGACAGCCCTGAAGGGGGCCCTGAAAGAGGAGGTGGCCTCCCACGACCAGGAGGTGGAGCATGTCCGGCTGCAATACCAGCGAGACACCGAGCAGCTTCGCCGGAGCATGCAAGATGCGACCCAGGCATGTGACAGGACACTCACTGCCCGGGGATAGGGCTGCCTTATTAGTGTGGTTTTGTAGCTTTTCATGGTTGCAACTAGGAGCCTTCCCTAAAGGACATATGTGAGATGCAGTGAGAAGCCTTGGTTAGGAAACCGACCAGGGCAGAGAGAGGCATTACAGGCCTTAAGTACCTTAAGGATGTGTGGCCAGACCCCATAGGGACATAGTGGAGGGAGGCTTGTTGCAGACGGCAGAGGCAGGCTGCCGCTTCCCAGCGGTGGACTTCTGTCTTAAGAGGAGCCTTTGCCCTCTGAGCGCCCTGGCGCTCATTTTTCTGTTTCCCTAGGACCACGCCGCAGTGGAGGCTGAGAGGCAGAAGATGTCTTCCCTCGTGCGGGAGCTGCAGAGGGAGCTGGAGGAGACCTCTGAGGAGACAGGGCATTGGCAGAGCATGTTCCAGAAAAACAAGGAGGAGCTGAGAGCTGCCAAGCAGGAGTAAGACCCTCCTGCCTTTGGCAGGGACATGTAACCGACTCTTGTACCCCCTTGTACCTTCTCTCACACTCCCGTTTCCTAAGCTGCTTGTTCTCCCTGAGTGTCTACGGCAGGGGCCTCCAGAGGGCTGGCTTCCATTGTCCTGTGAATCTCCCCTGTGCGAAGTCTGACCTTGATCTTTTATCCTTTGTCTAAAACCTCGCTGAACTCAGACTGCTGCAGCTGCGGATGGAGAAGGAGGAGATGGAAGAGGAACTTGGGGAGAAGGTGGAGGTCTTACAGAGGGACCTGGAGCAGGCCCGAGCCAGTACAAGAGATACTCAGCAGGTTGAGGAGCTCAAAAAGGTACTTGGCACTTGGGGGTGTAGAAGGCAGGTTGGGATGGTCTGCCGCGGCCCCTGCCTCACTTGAGACACGTCTGCCCACACTAGTGGGGCTGTCTCCAGGAGCGTGGCTTTCAAGCTTCATCCTAGTTTCGGCTTTACAGCTTTGCAGGGCTGCGCTCCTTGCTTGTTATAGAGTTTTCTAATTAAAAAAAAAAAAAAAAAAAAAGGCTGTCAGCCTATAGGCAAAAGCTGCTAGCTACCTTCTAGAAGATATCTTAGCTGAATACAGGTGGCTTTGTAAAACTCCAGGGTCATTTTTGCAGGCTCAGAACCTTAATTTGGTCAGCACTGCAAAACCTGCTCTTTGAGGGGGAAATTCGTTAACTATGTGATAAAGCAAATGTTTTTTTTGTTTTTTTTTTTAAGAATGCCTGTTTATTAATTTACATTGAGAAATATAATCCCTGGCCTGGGATGCTGGTATCCGCTTGGCTAGCTGACCTACTTGCAGAAACCAAGTTGTAATCCAAAGGCTATTTGGAAAGCCCAGCCTGGACATGGTGCTCAAGGGGTGCAGTGTGGGATGTCCATCTTCCAGTATCCCAAGCCACCGCTTTGCTGGCGGGCTGGTGACACAGCACTCCAAGATTCCCACTTCGACCGTTTTTTTCTAAAAGTCAATCCTTTTTCATCATGCATGGATGATAGTTCATAAAAGAGTTATGAGAAAGTCATAAAAATTAAAATAAGCCCAGTTTCATACTCTTGGTGTTATAGTTTATGAAGGATAAGAACACAGCTGATAGGCCGGGTATGGTGGCTGCACGCCTTTAATCTTAGCATTTGGGAGGGAGAGGCAGGTGGATCTATGTGAGTTCAAGGCCAGCCTGGTCTACAGAGTGAGACATGTATGGCTCACTAGTGAGGGCTCTATAGAAAGACCCTATCTCTACCCCCCTTCCCAGAAAAAGGAACTCCCTCCATAAAAAAATCCCCAAACCAAAGCAAATCAAAAAAAGAGCACAGCTAATTATTTTTGGATGACATATAACTATGTTGTTGTGAAGTTAAAAATATCTCTTAATATATTAGCTGACATGGCCCACTTGACACAGTCCTCCAGATAAGGTCATTTATCATCATGCCTCACAGAGGAGGTATATTTTATCAAGCATTTAAGCAACATATAGATTAGGGAAGCAGGTTAACCCAGTCCAACACAGACGAGACAGCAGCGCTGTTTCCCTTTCTTTCTTTCTTTCTTTCTTTTTTTTTTTTTTCTTTTTTTCTTTTTCGAGACAGGGTTTCTCTGTGTAGTCCTGGCTGTCCTGGAACTCACTCTGTAGACCAGACTGGCCTCGAACTCAGAAATCTGCCTGCCTCTGCCTCCCAAGTGCTGGGATTATAGGCGTGCGCCACCACGCCTGGCTTGTAATGGCTTTTTTTAAAAAAAAAGATTTATTAGGCCGGGCGGTGGTGGCGCATGCCTGTAATCCCAGCACTTGGGAGGCAGAGGCAGGCGGATTTCTGAGTTCGAGGCCAGCTTGGTCTACAAAGTGAGTTCCAGGACAGCCAGGACTACACAGAGAAACCCTGTCTCGAAAAACAAAAACAAAAACAAAAACAAAAACAAAAAAAAAGATTTATTTATTTATTTATTTATTTTATGCATTCACCATTGTTCTCTTCAAACACACCAGAAGAGGGCATCAGATCCCATTACCGATGGTTGTGAGCCACCATGTGGTTGCTGGGAATTGAACTCAGGACCTCTAAAAGAGCAGTCAGTGCTAACTCAGCCTTCTCTCCAGCCCAATAATGGCTTTTTATTTATGGATTTTTTCATCTGGTATAGTCAAGATTTAACTGTGTGGTAACAAGTATTTTCATCTTTGTATTTATGTGTTATTAAGTTTTTTGAGATAGGGTCTTATGTAGTCCAGGCTTGCCTGGAACTTGCTGTGTAGCTGAGGATACCTTGAACCCCTGATTCTCCTGCCTCTGCTTTCTGTGTGTTGGATTATAGGTGTGTACCATCACACCTGGCTTCATCCAGTTTTATGCATTTTGTCCATTTTTCAATTTAAGGGCATGTGGATTGCTTCTGGGTTTGACATACAGTGACTAATCTTGCTATGAACATTTATAAACAGGTTTTTGTGAGAACGGCCACCTTTCTTAGGCATATTACTTGAGAACAGGATTGCCCTGTCACGTGGTTAGTCTGTGTTCAGCTTTTTTGAGTCTGCCCAATTGCTCTCTAAAGCAGCCTTATCATTTATATTTCTTTACAGGATGTGCGAAGTCTTAGTTTCATCACTTTCCAGAACCTCGTTATAGCCGAGTCTCGCCACTGTTTTCTTTCCTTGCTAGGAGCTTCGACGCACCCAGGGGGAGCTTAAAGAGCTCCAGGCAGAGCGGCAGAGTCAGGAGGTGACTGGGCGACGGAACCAGGTGTTGGAGAAGCAGCTGGCAGTGCTGAGGGCGGAGGCTGATCGCAGCCGAGATCTGGAACAGCAGAACCTCCAGCTACAAAAGACCCTGCAGCAACTGCGGCAGGACTGCGAAGAGGCTTCCAAGGCAAGGGGAGTGGGCCCAGGGCTCAGGAGGTGGAGGCTGAGGGGTCCTGCCAAGTTAACCTATGCTGGGTATGTACTGAGGAGCCCTGGAGGCTCGTGTGTGTGGTGACTAGCAGATTTCGGTAGGGTGGTTGCATCTGTGTAGGGGTAAGGTTATCAGGGAGGCTCCTGGTTAGGGCCACCCCTCTATGCCTAGCTCCTGTGAGCTTTTAGTGGGTTCTTGGGTAACCCCTTTTCCTGGTTGTAAATGTTTACCCATTTGAGCCCCAAGGTCTGAGCCGATTCTCCCAACTGCCCGCAGGCTAAGCTGGCGTCAGAGACAGAGGCCATGGTGCTGGGGCAGCGTCGGGCAACAGTGGAAACCACACTTCGGGAGACCCAAGAGGAAAATGACGAATTCCGAAGGCGCATCCTGGGTCTGGAGCAGCAGTTGAAGGAGGCCCGAGGTCTGGCGGAAGGTGGGGAAGCGGTGGAGGCACGGCTTCGGGACAAAGTGCATCGGCTGGAGGTAACACTCCCGTCCACCTCAGGGTGGGGCTCCCTGCTCTTCTGCCCCCCCCCGCTGCCCCCCTCCCACCTACCCCTCTATCCCCCCCACCCCACCCCCACCTTTCCCAGCCGTGCGCCCTCACACACTGAGACCCTCAGTACTCGGCCATCGGTTTAGAATGCCCCTGTGCGCTGTGCATCCATCTCGGGGTGCGGCCAGCCATCCGGTTCACTGCCAGTGTGCACTGCCCTTCTCCCGCCCCGTATCTGTTAAGCTTGGGTTCGTTTCCTGGACTGACTCGATATGAAGGTTTCAGACTCTGCGCTGGTATTTTCGTCTCCCATCCTTTGCTTGTTACTCACCTGCGTCAGCCTCTCAAGTTGTAGGACTAGAGACGTGTGTCACCGCACCCGCACCCGACTTTACCTTCCCCACCTTCCTACCTCCAGTGCTTCAGCCTGCGCTCTCCCTTCTCTCAGCCCACCCCTCCTCCTCTCCCCACTCCCAGGTAGAGAAGCAGCAGCTGGCAGAGGCTCTGAACGCTGCGCAGGAGGAGGAGGGCAGCCTGGCCGCAGCCAAGCGGGCTCTGGAGGTCCGGCTAGAGGAGGCCCAGCGCGGGCTGGCGCGCCTCGGGCAGGAGCAGCAAGCGCTGAACCAGGCTCTGGAGGAAGAGGGGAGGCAGCGGGAGGCTCTCCGAAGGAGCAAGGCGGAGCTGGAGGAGCAGAAGCGCTTGCTGAACAGGACTGTGGACCGGCTCAACAAAGAGGTGAGTATGGGTAGGGAGGACCTGAGGAGGGGTGTGAGCCCTGCAGAAGCTACCCCAGAGGTGGGTCAGGATGTGTGACATTACTTTTTCTCAGATAGGATTGGGCCAATTTTTTTTTAAAGGTTTTAAACTTTACTATTACTATTATCTTGTTTGTTTGTTTTCCTGAGACAGGGCTTCTCTATATAACTTGATTGTCCTAGAAGTCATTATGTAGACCAGGTTGACTTTGAATTTACAGAAATCCACCTGCCTCTGCCTCCCATGTGCTGAGATTAAGGAAGGGTGTGTGCCACTATGCTTGGTCTGTATTATATACCTGTCTATATGGGGGTGTATATGTGTGCATGTGGGTTTAGTACCTACAGAGGTCAGAAGAGGACATCCAGTTGCCTGGAGGTAGAGTTACAGGCAGTTACAGGCAGTTTTGAGCTGCCCGATAAGGGTGCTAGAAGCTGAACTTGTATCCTGGAAGAGCAGCAGTATGTACATTTTTTTCCCCATTCATGAATTTATTTATTCACTTCACATCCTGATGGCAGCTCCATCTCTCCCCCCAGTGCCCCTCCTGCCATCCCTTCCTCTGAGAAGGGGGAGGAGGGGAGGTCTCCCCTGGATACCAACCCACCCTGGCACCTCAAGTCACTGCAGGACTAGACACATCCTCTCCTACTGAGACTAGACAAGGCAGTCTAGTTAGGACCCACAGGCAGGGGAAAAGTCAGGGTAAGCCCCGCCTCCAGCTGTTGGGGGACCCCCATGAGGACCAAGTTGCATATCTGCTGCATGTTTGTGGTGGGGAGAAGCCTATGTATGCTCTCTGGTTGGTGGTTCAGTCTCTGGGAAGCCCCCAAGGGTCCAAGGTAACTGATTGTGTTGGTCTTCATGTGGAGTCCCTACCCCTCGGGGTTCCTCAGTCCTTCCTCCAACTCTTCCATAAAAGTCTCTTCATGGGCTCCCTTTAATGTTTGTCTGTGGGTCTCTGCATCTGTTCCTGTCAGCTTCTGGGTGGAGCCTCTCAGAGGACAGTTATTCTAGGCTCCTGTGTGCAAGCATAACAGCGTCTCATTAACAGTGTCAGGGATTGGTGCTTGCCCATGGGATGGGTCTCAAGTTGGGCTCATCATTGGTTGGCCTTTCCTCTGTCTCTACTCCATCTTTGTCCTTGCATTTCTTGTAGGCTGGACAAATTTTGGGTGGAAGGTTTTGTGTGTGGATTGATGTCCTTATCCCTCCACTGGGAGGCCGGCCTGGCTTCAGGAGGCGGCCTCTTCAGGCTCCATGTCCCCTCCTGCTAGGAGCCTCAGCTGGAGTCACCCCCATAGACTCCTCAGAGCCCCCCAATCCCAGGTTTCTGGCACGTCCACCCAGTTCTCTCCCTCTACTCACCTCCTGTGATGGTTTTATTTCCCCTTCTGCGTGAGATTCAAGCATCCTTGCTTGGGCCTTCTTTGTTATTGGCTTCTTTGGGTCTGTAGATTGTAGTATAGGTATCTTGTACTTTATGGCTAATATCCACTTATAACTGAGTATATGCCATGCATGTCCTTTTGGGTTTAGGTTACCTCACTCAGGATGATATTTTCTAGTTCCCTTGTTTTTAATAGCTGAATAGTACTTCATTGTGTAGATGAACCACATTTTCTTTATCCATTCTTTAGTTGAAGACATCTGGGTTGTTTCCAGTTTCTGGCTATTACAAATAAAGCTTCTATGAACATGGTTGACCAGTGTCCCAGTGGTACAGGGTATATGCCTGGGAGTGGCAGTGTGTATTCTTAACCATTGAGCCATCTCTCTAGGCCCCCCCTTTTTTTTTTGGCAGATTTTCTCTTAGTAGTATATCTTATAACCTGAGTTTGCAGAAATGTGGTCATTGAAGGTTTACTTTGTATCAGCCGCTTTATACATATTTCAAGTCACTAACATAATTTAGTATCAACTCAGCAATGTAGGTGCTGTTATTATCCCATTTTATGGATGGGAAAATGAGACCAGAGATGATAAGGGCTAAAGCTACGACATCCATACGTTTGAATATCTAATTACTAGCCATACCAGGGATCAGGGCCAGGCAAGCTAGAGAATGCTGCTTGGCAGAGGAGGCTCTTGGGAGGCTCTGGGTAGCTTGGTCTAGAGAAGCAACAGAACATTTGTGGCAGAGGTGCAGTGCTGACAGAAACCTTCTTCTCTGCATTTTAGCTGGAGCAGATCGGGGATGACTCCAAGCTTGCCCTGCAGCAGCTCCAGGCTCAGATGGAAGATTACAAGGAAAAGGCCCGGAAGGAAGTAGCTGATGCCCAGCGTCAGGCCAAGGATTGGGCCAGTGAGGCTGAAAAGAATTCAGGCGGGCTGAATCGGCTTCAGGATGAGGTAGGAATGTAGACTACAGGAGCCTACCTGTCCATGGCGTTGGCTTTGCCTTCCCACTGAACCTCTGGCTGGAGTGCTGGGCCCAGACTCATGTGGAACCATAGACAAGGGCATTCGTCTCTAGAGCAGCTTCCGTCTCTAGAGCAGCTTCCGTCTCTAGAGCAGCTTCCGTCTCTAGAGCAGCTTCCATCTCTAGAGCAGCTTCCGTCTCTAGAGCAGCTTCTGTCTCTAGAGCAGCTTCCGTCTCTAGAGCAGCTTCCATCTCTAGAGCAGCTTCCATCTCTAGAGCAGCTTCCATCTCTAGAGCAGCTTCCATCTAGAGCAGCTTCCGTCTCTAGAGCAGCTTCCATCTCTAGAGCAGCATCCATCTAGAACAGCATCCATCTCTAGAGCAGCTTCCGTCTCTAGAGCAGCATCCGTCTAGAACAGCTTCCGTCTCTAGAGCAGCTTCCATCTCTAGAGCAGCTTCCATCTCTAGAGCAGCTTCCATCTCTAGAACAGCATCCATCTAGAGCAGCTTCCATCTCTAGAGCAGCTTCCATCTAGAGCAGCTTCCGTTTCTAGAGCAGCTTCCATCTCTAGAGCAGCATCCATCTCTAGAGCAGCTTCCGTCTCTAGAGCAGCTTCCATCTCTAGAGCAGCTTCCGTCTCTAGAGCAGCTTCCATCTAGAGCAGTGGCTTTCAACCTCTGCTGCACATTAGAGTCACCTGGGATGATTTTTAAAAATCTTTTTTGCTTTTTTTCCTGCTCTTTTGAGACAATTTCTCTGTAACTCCAACTGTCCTGAAATTCAGAGATTGTGTGCCTGTCTCCCGAGTGCTGGGATTAAAGGCATGTACTACCATTGCTAGGCTGAGATTTTTAAAAAATCTTACTGTCTAAACATCATCTCATATTACTTAGATCATAATTTGAGACCTAGGACCAGTAGATTTTTGTTTGTTTGCTTTGTTTGTTTTGAAATAGGGTCTTAACTACGGTTGGCCTTGAACTCACAGAGATCTAATTGATCTCTACCTGCTAAGTGCTGGGAAGTAAGGCCTGAAAGGATTGGTAGTTTTAAAAACTCTATAAATAGGCGTAGTTATTGCTTGCTCCCTAGTAAAACCCTCACGCGATTCCCATTTGTGTAGAAAGTTTTAAGACAATAAAATAAACTAAAAGTGACTCTTCTGTCACTACTAGGCAAGGGCTCTACCTTTAAGCAGTGGTGCAGCCTGGCTCTAAAGCGCATCCGTGGTGAAGTATTTCTCCCCTCAGGCAGAGCACTCCCATCCCCCACATCTCAGTTAGGCTGAGCTGTTGTGTGTTATCTTTGGGTGCAGCTGCAAAGGCTTCGGCAGGCCCTGCAGACATCCCAGGCTGAGCGGGACACTGCCAGGCTGGACAAGGAGCTGCTGGCCCAGCGACTGCAGGGGCTGGAGCAAGAGGCTGAGAACAGGAAACGCTCCCAGGATGACAAGGCTCGGCAGCTGAAGGGCCTAGAGGTAAAGACACCCCGGGACAAAGGGCTGTGGCGCAGGTGGGATTTAAGTGGGGAAAGGAGCCCATTTATTCCAAGCCTTTCTCAGTACCGGAGAATAAAACTCGAGAAGCCACAACTGATGGTTTTGCTAGGTTACAGTGTTTTAGCAACTATGAACTAAATGCAGATGCTAAGAAATTTATAGATGTCCTAAAAAAATTTGGATTTTTGTCATCTGTTGCATTTGGACAGTGGTACACTGACTGACCTTCTAGACCTGAGTTCTTTCTGCATGTCAGTAGTTGTCTAGAACTGAGGAATGGCTTTCCTTCCTTAGAGTGAATGGTAGTCTTCAATTTGCTGTATTTGAAAGTGAGAATAATAGCAACAAGGGTATATTATTGCACTGTGGGTGTGGCATGTAAGACTCATCTCATCCTCTGCATCACCCTGTGAGGTAGATAGACTCCTCTCCATTTTACAGATAAGGAAAACTGAGGCATGGAGATAAGTAACTTTCCAGTGGAGTGGGTCCGGTACTAGAAAGCTGTAGGCCTGTTTTTCAGGCCTAGGTGGTTGGCTCGAATCCACGCTCTCAGCGTCTGTCCGGTACTGTGTGGCTTGAGTTTGCTCCACACTTTGGAAATGTCGCCGGAGTCCTTCCATCTTGGCCTCTGCTGGGAGACCTGAATTTCACTTTGAGGTTTTCCATTAGGGAAATAAGTTCTCCAAGAACGAACAGAGTCTAGGGTTTGCCTTCCTGGTCAGCAGAGGGCGCTGGCTCCATGGCGGTTCTGAGCAAGCTGGAGCAAGGACCAGAAGGTTCTGGAATGCGCCAGCGAGAAAAGTCTGTGTGGCTGAAGTTTTGATGAGACTTTGATCGAGTTTGGCATTCTAGGGCGCAGAACTGCGGACGGAATTGACCCTTTGTTCTTCTGCCACAGGAGAAAGTCTCACGGCTGGAAGCAGAGTTGGATGAAGAAAAGAACACCGTGGAGCTGCTAACAGATCGGGTGAACCGCGGCCGGGATCAGGTGACTCCTCCTGACCCCTCCCTGTGCCTTCTCCTCGCTGTAACACCCCAGCTCTCCCAAAGACAACACTCTTGTCATCTATAGCCTGGACAGAGCTTACTTCCAGCTCTTGTCTGCTTTGGAAAAGGTAGACAGGTTTCCTTAGGTGGAAGGAAGCCAAGTCTTGGAGTCTGGAGAAAGACTCCTGGTGGCCTGGGCTGCTCTAACCCCAGTGAGGACTGTCTGAATTCAGGAGTGCTGGCTGTGGGACTTCCAGAGCCTTCTTTCAAACGGCCCCTTTCATTTGAATAGCTATAATTTCTTCTTTTAACTTGACACCCAGTCACTTTTTGTGTGTCGTTGTTGTTTCTGAGACATGGTCTCTCTAGGTAGGTCTGCCTGGCCTTGGAACATCCTATGTAGAGCAGGCTGGCCTTAAACTCAACGGAGATCTGATTGCCTCTGCCTCCAAGTGCTGGGAGTAACAGTGTGCACCACCATGCCTACCTCCAGACATCACTTCAGTCTCTAGTAGTCCACCCCTTGTCTCCCCTCCCATAAAACATCTACCACTATCATAATGAATATAGTCCAATTTCCAAAGCCCCTATTCAGAAGTCCAGAGTTCAGAACTGTTCTGAGACTCAAAGCAGTCTTTTATTTAATTGTAAGCTCCACACCCACGTCCAGATCCAAGGCTCAAGGTGACATCATCTGGCTCTAATAGTCTCGGGCAGTCCTTCCCCTCAAGATCTGCTACCTGCAGCACACATACGCTCTCTCTTCTCTTCTTCCCCAGCTCCTCTGGCTGCTTCCATCTTTCTACCGCAGATGTCCACATTCCCAGTAGACATCTTGGGGTCTCCTGTGCAACTTAAGCTTTACTTTCATAGATTTACGTGGCAGCCTTTCAGGGCCTCTTGCAGAAAAATCTAACTGATTTTCGGGTACAACCCATCGTAGTGAGGCAGCTTCATGGCAGTGGGTATGGATTTCTCAAATCTAGTTAGGCCAGGGAACCCTGAGAGAGGAATGCTGGATTCTAGGGTGAGAATTCTTAGTTACCTGATAATTTGAGGGACTTGGGGTTCAGAGTGTCCTCCAGGGATCTGCTTCTGCTGATTCACTTTGCTGGTTTCGTCTTTCCCAAGTCTGATTCCCCTTGCCCACCCCTGATAGGTGGATCAGCTGAGGACAGAGCTCATGCAGGAAAGATCTGCTCGGCAGGACTTGGAGTGTGACAAAATCTCCTTGGAGAGACAGGTGAAAGGGAGTCGCCTGTGGGAATAGATCAGGGGACCAGTCAGAGGACCAGCTGGAGCATTAACCGTGGGGTCTTCCCATCTCTCACAGAACAAGGATTTGAAGACCCGGTTGGCCAGTTCAGAAGGCTTCCAGAAACCCAGCGCTAGCCTCTCTCAGCTTGAGTCTCAGAATCAACTGTTGCAAGAGCGGCTGCAAGCTGAGGAGAGGTGATACGAGCCTGCCCCCCAGCCCTCTCGCCCTCCCTTTCTCTCTCCCGGCTTTTCTTCTCTGGGTCTTCCTTGATCTCACATCTGGCCAACCTGGCCTCACCTTCAGGGAGTCCCCCTGGGTCCTGATATAGAGTAGAGCTGTGGAAATGCTGGCATGTGAATGGCTTCTGTCTTCCTGGATCTTCCCCATCTACTGGTAAAGCTCATGACAGAGAAGTCCTTGGAGACAATGCAGTGCTAAGTGAAGACTCCCTTAGAAATAGCAACAGCCACAGACCTCCCTTCCCTTCTCCCTCTTAGAGAGAAGACAGTTCTGCAGTCCACCAACCGAAAACTGGAACGGAGGGTTAAGGAGCTCTCCATCCAGATTGATGATGAACGGCAGCATGTCAATGACCAGAAGGACCAGGTGAGGACAGGGGAGGCCACCGTCCCCCATAAGTCCTCCACACTGGCATTTTGCTTTTGGAAGGACAAAGATAGACTAATCACAGACTAGAGGGTTCTAACTCAAGAGTAGTCATTGAGTGTGTTGGTGTTGGTTTCTCTAAGTGTTACATGCACATTAATTCATTGACTAACCTTTGCGTTGTGCTTGTGTGGGGTGTGTATGTGTATGCACATGTACAAATGTGCACATATATACAGAGGCTGGAGGACAGTTGGGTGTTGTTTCTCAGCATAGTCCAGCCTTTTTTTTTTTTTTTTTTTTTTTTTGAGTCAAGGTCTCAAAAAATTTTGGAATTTGCCAAATAGGTTAGGGTTGTCTGGCTGGCTAGTGTACCCTAGAGAGATTGAACTTAGATCCTATGCTTGCATGGCAAATGTGCACTATCTCCTCAGCTCCCGTCCCCTTCTCAGAAATTCCCTGAGACTGGAGAACTTACACAAGGTCATAGCGGGAGTTGGGGAGGTGAGAGAGTGTATGGATTGTCTCTTGTCAGAGTCATTGCAGGGGAGGTCCCAGCCCTCGGTAGTCGGTGCTTTTCTAATGTGTGGTACCCTGTTTAGCTAACCCTGAGGGTGAAGGCTTTGAAGCGGCAGGTGGATGAAGCAGAAGAGGAAATTGAGCGGCTGGACAGCCTGAGGAAGAAGGCCCAGCGGGAACTGGAGGAACAGCATGAAGTCAATGAACAGCTCCAGGCCAGGATCAAAGCCTTGGAAAAGGACGCCTGGTATGCTATGACAGCCCTTCTGTCCCTCCTTCTGCACCGCACTCTTGGGGAGTAGGGAATGGTCCCTCCCAAGCTGGAGAAATATGAAGTCCCTTATCCTGCCTAGAAGCCAGTATGGTTAGTTCTTAGTATCTTAGCTTCTGTCCTTTGCTTTATCGTCTAGAGCCCTGACGAGTAGGAGACCGTGTGAGTAGTGCTAGGTCTTAGAAGAATTATTTCTTTAGTGGGAAAGTATGATTGTCTCAGTCTGTTCCTTTTCTCTCTGACTCAGGCGAAAAGCTTCCCGGTCAGCTGCTGAGTCAGCCCTCAAACAAGAGGGGCTGAGCTCTGACGAGGACTGTGACAGTGTCTACGACCCCTCATCCATTGCATCACTGCTTACTGAGAGCAACCTGCAGACCAGCTCATGCTAGCTCATGCCCTGCTGTGGACCACAAACGGGCTTGTGGTCAAGCCTATCCCAGCCAGCCCTGCTCTGCTTCGCTCTGTCCTGCCTGCCTCAGAGTCTTTTTATTTTTCCTACAAGTGATCCAATTCGGACTTAAGACCGGGAAGGGTCAGAGTGACGGTGATAAGCATTATCAATGAGCTGGTGGGTGGACTTGTCTTTTCACTGGAGGAGTGGGTCTTTAGTCCTGCTGAGTCCTTCCTATAGGACCTCCCCACCATCCCTTACAGTGGGACTAATGGTCAGCGTATACACTGACTGGGCCTGTGAAGGACAGGAAGGGGTGGACATTGCCATGTATGTAAAGCTTTATTTCTTTATATTTAACCATATGGCTCAGGGAAATACCCAGTGTTGTTCTGCTCCCTGGATCCCTGCAACCTTTTCTCCTCCCACTCTGGAGCAGGGAGGGAACATTATGGGTAATGGACATGCAGGCGTGGCGCTACCCACTTCTCAGATACTTCTTTTTGCACAGTCATAGGTCGTAGCATCTCTTCAGTTGCAGTCTTCTTGTTTTCCCCGAGTCACTGGGTCCAGGAGATCTTTCGTCTTTCTTCTCCATCCCTGCCTTGCTCTCAGTGCCTTACCAGTGTGAGAGACGGATGAGGATGCTGTTCTTGCCTTTTATAAACCTGCACATTCATACCTCTCCAAAGACCAGCCTTTCCCCTTGGGGGGCCCTCAGCCTGTCCTCTTACCCCAGTGACTGAGCAGCTGCAGGCAGCTCTGCCAACCAGCCCCGGGAGAAGGCCTTGGTAAGGTGGTGGGGACTGGTTCTGCTCAGGGTCGCCATCTTCCTCGCCCTCTGATTGAGGATGCTGCCACCGGCTGGTTGTACCTGGGAACCATAGCGACTGTGTATACAGGTTCTAAGTCAAACACCTAGTCCAGGAGCTTCCTGTGGCTTCTGACCAGCTGTGCCCAGCTTCTGTGGGCACCAACAGATCCTTGCTTTTCTCAGGAAGTGGGCCCTGATTCAGAGCTTTGCCAGGAGTTAGAAGCCGACTCTCAGTAGAGGTGGGAAGGGGTAATGGAGAATGTATTCCTCCTTTGAGTTTTGGGGTGTGCCAAGCTCTGGTGGGTGAAGGAAATGGGGATGGTTCACTCTTATCTCCAAAGGAAGTTCTGTTCTCATCAATGACTTGTAGTTTCATGATTTAAAAAAAGAAAAAAGAAGATATTCTGCAAATCAGATATTTTCTCCCAATCCAGCCTTGGTTTATTTTAAATTAAATATTAAAATGGCATATCTATATTGAAATTCTTGTCTTCATTTTTCTGGCTAATTTGAAGGCCTATTCTAAAGGGATCTTTTCTTTCTTTCTTTCTTTCTTTTTTTTTTTTTTTTTTTTTTTTTTGGTTTTTTTCTGAGACAGGGTTTCTCTGTATAGCCCTGGCTGTCCTGGAACTCACTCTGTAGACCAGGCTGGCCTCGAACTCAGAAATCCGCCTGCCTCTGCCTCCCAAGTGCTGGGATTACAGGCGTGTACCACCACCTTTCTTTCTTTTTTTTTTAAACGTGTGTGTGTGTGTGTGTGTGTGTGTGTATGTGTATGAACATATATATATATACATGTGAATGCTACATTTGTAGAGGTCAGAAAATAACTTTTGAGAGAGAACAACTTTTCTCATTTTCCACAGTGTGGGTCCTGGGATTGAACTCAAGTCGTCAGGCTTGGCCACAGGCACCTTTCCCTGCTAAGTAGACCATATTCCAAGAAGTCATTTAAACTGTACATTAAAATGAGGCTTTAGCTCAGTTTTTAGAGGTCTGTTACAGTTGATCAGGAATCTAGGAAACATGACTTATGGTAGGACCATTATGTCCTAACAACCTCTGGGAATAGTATAGAGTGCTGTCTAAGTTACTTGTCTGTTGCTGTGATATAAAACAACAGCCAAAACAGCTTAAATAAAGAAGTGTGTATTTGAGTCTACAGTTCCAGAGGGGTAAGAGGCCATCAGCATCATGGTAGGAGGCACAGCATCAGGCAGGCAGGCAGGCGATAGCTCGTACCTCACACCGCAAGCAGGAAGCAGCAAACTAGGAATGGTGGGAGTCTTTGAACTCTCAAAGCCTGCTCCAGTGACTTGGTTCTCCAGCAAAACTATATTTCCTCAACCCTCCAAACAGTGCCTCCAACTGGGAATCAAGTACTCAAATGACAGAGCCTGCGGGAGACTTTCTCATTCAAACCTCCACAAATGCCTTCTTTGAAGGACAGAGAAAAGACCAGAACTGAGTTTTTCTCAATTGCTGGGTCACTGATATTCCTAGTATTATCTTCCAGGTATAGACAGCTTTGCATCCATTTTTCACTGGCAAGTGACTCAGAGTCCAGTCCAGTCCAGTCCCCGCTCACCCCCTGTTTCCCCACCCCCACCTCCTCAACCTAATACTTTAAGGACCTAGCTGTTCACCAAAACGAATTGCTAGCTATAGTGGTACTGCCTAGTCAAACTGACACACTGTCCCTGTGGACAGTGCGATAGCCTTTTACCCGAGGTCAGCCCTCAAGATCCCAGCCTAAGCTTGGGAAGTGAATGCCTTTGGTGCCACTGAGACTCTTTTTCTCTAGGGTGCAAATTCCTTTTAAGGCCATGTGTCCCGCCTCTCCCTACCATATAAGGCTAGTTTCTGCAAAGCAAGCCCCACCCAGAGCTTAGCTGGTTTTGACTTCGACCTGGGCCACTTGCCAGGAAAAAGCACCTGCCAGACTGGCTTAGACTAGTCCGAGTGAGCTGGTCCTTGGTGCCTGCCTTTCTACCTCTGTGGTAGAACTCAGAGGAAAGATTTACTCAGCTCTAAAAAGCCTACAGTCTGGTTTACATTTAAGGAAAGACCATAGAAGCGTATGCAAGCCCCAACTCACCTACAGTAGACTAGACCGAGTCTTTCCAGCACCGAACTTGGAAAACTGGAAGGAGACAAGACTAATGAGATACCATAAGATACCTTGTCGTACCCTAAATAAAACTCTTAAAGCGGCCACCTCACCCTCACTCCCAAGCCCCACCCGGCCATAGGCGAGTCCTGAAGCCTCTTGGCACCGCCCACCTTTCGCTTCCGCTCAACCTCATTGACAAATACCGCCCTGGGCGTGGCCCATCCTCAGCCCCGCCCCCGACGCGCCTATACTAGGGGGCGGTTCCGCGCGCGCCCGCCCAGTTTCTCCGGGACCTCGGAGTTGAGGACGCTCTTGCGACCTCCGCGGGACGATGAACGGGACGCGGAACTGGTGTACCTTGGTGGACGTGCACCCGGAGAGCCAGACCGCGGTAGGTCGTCACGCTCACCCCGCCTTCCCGCTCAGGCACAGTGGCTTTCCAGTTCCGCCGCTCCGGTGCCTCACGCTCAGGTAGCCCACTCCACCTGACGCCAGGCTCAGTGCGGTCAGCTCCGCGTCGCTCCTGGGCTTTTTCCTTTGCCCTGTGGCGGCCTGTGGAGTGGGAAGCTCGGGACGAAACCCTGGCGGCTCCGGGGCTGGGGAGGACCTGTCCTTGGCGAGGACACTGCAGCCGCGGCCCGGAGATAGGACGAGTTACTCAGGAGTCTCGTGGGCAGCTAGATTGGGTCGTGGAAGACGTTCAAGGGACCGGATCCCTGTGCTGTTTCGGACGTTGTGCCAGGGGCATTACGCCTTTCCGCGGTTCCCGATGGCCTCAGAAGCCTTCAAAGACTTCTGTGATGGCGATCCTTTAACTAGGAAAGAGGGCAGAGGGTGGAATCCTAGGGCTGGGAGAGGAGAGAGGAGAGCGTGCGAGGGGAGGGTAGATCTCAGACACTACGGAGTTGGTCCCAGATTCTCTCTTTAGCTAAGAGGATATATGGAGCTCTCCATTCGACGGTCACCTCTTTCGGATTTCTCCTTTTTAAAAAATCTTGCTGTTCTGATCCCCAACCCCCTTTCGGCCAGCCAGTAGCTTCCTTGGTTTTGCTTCCGTGTCCAGATGCCAAGTCCCGGTAGAGGATGAAGGGGGTGCCTCGGAACTCCGGTGGAGACCGGAACCCACCTGGAGGGGGTTCGGGAGAGAAAGAGGGCGTTCTCCAGTGCAATCCAGTCTGCCCTGCTCCCCTTATGCACTCCTCACTCCACCACCCTCAGCTGACCACATGACTTTTCTCTCTCCAGAGGGAAAGGCCTGTAATTTGATGCTGCGTGTTTCCAGGCGTTGCTGGGGGATCCAAATACACCATAGATCTGTGCTAATTAATTTCCAAGTTGTTGTGGGAGAATGCGAGCCAAAGTGATGGGGCACTTGCTCCCCCCCCCCATGTGACACCCCCATGTGATTCCTTTGCTTCTGCCTGTCTCAGCACGTCCCTGAGGCAAAGCTAACCCAGCTACAGCTGGATTATGGCTCCTCAAAGAATAGTTGTAGAATAGGTGCTCATTTGAAGTTTAGAGTACAGCTGATCATTGAAGTCTGTTTACTGTCCCCTTGACATTTTTGCCTAGAAATATGAATGTTTCTTCCACATTACAAGCCTTGGCACTGCCCAAAAACCAGCTTCCCCCGACCCCAGGTAAGAGAGACTGACCAAATCGGATTAAAAAAAAACAACAAACCAAAGTCCAGCCAACAACTAGTCATATCCTATTGACCCAGTCTCCAGTGCTCCATGCTCTTGATGTTTTGGAATGGTTGAGTCAGGGAAAGAACGTGGAATGAATAAGAGGGGTCGTGGGCTTCTTTTTGATGTAGAAAAAAGACCCACATCATAGAGAAGAAAGATCTTTCTTCTCTGTACAATGCCTGGAAGTACAGAGAAGGGTATGTCACCTGTTGCTGTCTCTTGATACTTTTGTTTCTTGTTTGGTGGGACAAAAAGCAGAGGTGGAAAATAGCAAGGCTAACTATAGAGCTATATATCAGAGAGGAGACAGACTAGACCTGAGACTTATTTTACAATAAAGTGGGGAATGAAATAACCCTTGCCTGGGTTTACTCTTGGAGACATTCCTGGGCTCTTGAGGAGGAAGAGCTGAGAGTAAACAATCAGTCAGTCAGGAGGCAGGCTTTGTCCTGGATTCTTCTCCTCTGAGCAACCTGTAGATAGAATTTATGGCTCTGGACAGTCCCTGGGAACCTGTCATGTAGTCAGTCATGCCCTCATACCATTGAGCGGTGCTCAGTGAGGGTGCAATAGATGTGAGTAAAGAAACAATCAACTGACTTCTGTGGTGCTGGCAGTCGAACCCAGGACTTTGGTAAGCATTTGTCTAATTGAGCTACATCCCCAACACACCCCAACCAGGAAAACACTGTGGGTACTGAGGGTTGAACCTGGGGCTTCGTGCCTCTGCCCGCCCCCTTGGCAGTCCTCAGAATTTGAGAGTATAGATGGTTGGAATCAGAATCCAGGCCATGTGTCTTAGTGTTTTACTTATTGACATGGAAGTGCAGCTAATACACTGTAGTGCTTTTAATGTTGGACAAATGTAAGGACAAAGTTTTTTTTTAAACTGCAGACAATAGCCCACTAGTGGGCCTGAAATCACATATGGGGACAGAAAGCTTTTGAAGTTCTGTCTGTTCCCAGCACTGTACCCCACCTTTGTTTTCTGGGAGTGCCTTTTTCTTCCACAATCAACTGTCTTTATTCCTGTTATGAAGCAAACAAAGACGTAGTGGAGACTGGGCACAGCGGTAAAAGCCTTTAATTTCAGAACTTGGAAAGCAGAAGTGGATGGATCTCTGTGACTCTGAGGCTAGCCTGGTCTACATAGTAAATTTCAGGCCAGCCATGACCACATAGCAAGACTTTGTTTCAAAACAAAAACCTTAGTGGAAGAGAAATAGCATTCAAAACAAAACAAAACAAACAAAACAAAACAAAACAAAAAAACTAAGATCCCCAGAGTGCTGGCCAGTCATTCTGATCAAAGATTCTTCGTTAAGGTGTAGGCCACCTTATCTGGTTGCAAAATGTATTTTAATGTTAAATGTATGTATTTGCTCTCCACTTTAAGTTCTGCTACATGGACGTGGCCACTTTGAAATCTTGGCTGTTTGCTCTGGTGCAGATGTCTGTTTCTAAGTCAAATACTTATAGCAGCATTTTTCTCCCCCTCCCCCTTTTTTTTCTTTTTCTTTTTTTTATTTTCTATATTCTTTGTTTACATTCCAAAGGCTTTCCCCTTTCCCAGTTACCCCCCAACTTCCCCCCTTTGAAAGCTACAGTTGTTTACTTGGGGGCAGTAGCACGAGCATGCCAAGCACGTGTGTAGAAGTCAGGAGACGTGCCAGGGAAGTCCATTCTCTCCTGCCACGTGGGTCTTGTCATCAGGTCTGGCGTCAGACACTGTTTCGCCGAGCCACTTAGCAAGCTCGGTTTCTGTCCCTCCGCCCCTCCCCCTTTCTTCAGGTCTTGTATGGAGGCTGCTCTCAAACCATGCTGCTGAACTTACACTTCTCATTTTCCTGACTTCACCTCCAGGTTGTCAGGTCACAACCATATGACACTGTGACTGATTTATGTGGTGCTGGGAGTCAAAACTGGTACTTTGGGCATGACAGGCAAGCTTCTAATTGAGCTAATCTCCAGCCCAGTCCACACATGGTCTCCACTGGGGAAACATGAGGCATGGAGAATTGAACCCGGGACCTCGTGCATGCAGGCTAGTGCTCTGCAGAGCTGCGCCTGAAGTCTGAGTGTTGTTTTTGTCACTCCTCGGCAGTCATTGGCTCCTGTTGTAGGAGTTAGAGGGAGGTTAATAGTCCCGTATTTTTTTTATTTTTATTTTTATTTTTTTACAGACTCCTTTCTTGTGATTACAGTGGTTTCCATGAATAGCATGGTGTTTGAGAGCATGACTCGGGCTGGTAGATTGCTTGCCTGACATCTACAAGGTCCTGGATTGGATCAGACTATGCAGACTGAGGGTGGTGGCACATGCCTGTAATCCCAGCACTCCGAAGGTTAGTCAGGAAGTTCAAGTCGAGTGGGGGATACATGAGAACTTGCCTCAAAATAGGTTAATGATTAAAAGTAAAGAAAAAAGCAGCACAACTCTGTGTCTGACTAAATGCTTTGTCAGAGCACTTGGGTAATTAATTTCTTCATTCTCAGTTTCCTCATATGTAAGAAGAGACGATAATCATGCCTTCTCATAAGATCATTACGAGGATTAAGTAAGATAATATGTAGGAAACATTAAACAGTCCTTGGCACGTGGTAAGTGCTCAGATGTTAGCTTTAGTCTCTGTTTGCCACCGGTGTACTCTGGATTGCCTTCACTGGATCTGGGCCCTCGAGCTTGTGGTGGGGAAATCTGAGGATTCTGTGTGTCAGTGCGGTTGTATGTACCTCTACATACAGATGCATCAGGATTTCTTTCTCAGTCATTGGGGATCTATACTCTGGATCTATCTTATCATCATGCTTGTATAGCAAGCACTTTACCCACTGAATGAATGGTCTCCGTCTCTACCTACCCCACCCCACCCCCGTTTTGAGGCAGTGTCTCACATTGTGCCCAGGCTGGCCTAGAACTCATGTAGCTCAGAATGGCCTCAGATTTGCTGTGATCCTCCTGCCTCAGCCTCCAAAGTGCTAGGATTATAAGCATGTATTACTACACCTGGTCTGACTTTGGTCAATTTTTGCTCCTTTTCATATTGGCATTTGTTTCTTCTTATCTGCTTATTCTCCTTTCTTTGATATTATAGGACCTGTACTATCTGCCAGCGTTGGGTGGTAAGAGTAACGGGCGCCGTGGAGAGACCCAGGATGGGTTGCTGAGTGACCTTTGCTGGTCAACAGGGCCGAGCTTCACAGTGATGCTGAGGGTTACTGGACCCTTTCCTCCTCCCTCCCTCCCTCCCTCCCTTCCTTTCTTCCTTTCTTCCTTCCTTTCTAGAGACAGATTATATCTTTGTGTAGCCCTAGCTGTCCTAGAACTTGGCTATGTAGATCAGGCCAGCCTTGAACTCACAGAGATCTCCTGCCTCTACTTCCCAAGTGCTGGGGTTAATAGCATATACCACCACACATGGCTTTTCTTCTCCTTCTCCTCCCCCCCCCCCTTTCTTCTTGGCAAACCTGATAGCAGGGGTTTGGAATTTGTTTTATCTGCTGTAGTCTTTCCTGTGGATCAGATGTTTCCTATAAGACTTCAGAAGCTGCAGTGGCTTATGCCTGAGGCTACTTTTTCTTTAGTTAAAAACTGAGCTGAAGGGGGCTAAAGAGATGGCTCTGGGGTTAAGAGCACCGGCCGCTCTGCTGGAAGCTGCAGATTTGATCGCCAGTACCCACAGAGCTCAGACATCTGTAACCCCAGTCCCGGGGGTCTGACACCTTCTGGCCTCTGGGCACCAGGCACTCCTGTGTACATAGCTATGCATGTAGATAAAATACTTAGGTCCATGAAACAAGGATAAATGTTTTAAGAATTGGGATGTGAGCTGGGCGGTGGGGGCGCACGCCTTTAATCCCAGCACTTGGGAGGCAGAGGCAGGCAGACTTCTGAATTCGAGGCCAGCCTGGTCTACAGAGTGAATTCCAGGACAGCCAGGGCTACACAGAGAAACCCTGTCTCGGAAAAAAAAAAAAAAAAAAAAAAAAGAACTGGGATGTGATTTATTATAAGCTTACCATGAGTTTCAACCATTTTTATAAGCCTTATTAAAATATTGTGCCACATGATGCACCAGTTTAAGGTATATAATTCTGTGGGTTTTTGTATGTGTGTGTGTGTGTGTGTGTGTGTGTGTGTGTGTATGTGTGTGTATGTGTATTCAGAGTTACATGGTCATCATGAGGCAATTTTAGAACCTTTTGCTCACTTCATAGAGAAATCTTCATCCATGGGCAGTTATCCCCCCCCCCCAAGCACAGGCAACTGTCTGCTTTGCCTGTATATTACCTATTCATGTGTACATTTCCTGTACATATCGTCATGTATTCTGTGGTCCTCCCGACTGGCTGCTTTCAAGTTGCATGCTGCTTTAAAGGCTCATACACATGTAACATGTTAGTTCTACATTCATTTTATTTGTTTATTTTGTTTTTGGGTTTTTCGAAATGGGTTTCTCTGTGTAACAGCCCTAGCTGTCCCGGAATTTGCTGTGTATACCAGGCTCGATTCTGAACTCAGAACTGCCTCCCAAGCGCTGGGATTAAAGGCGTGTGCCACCACTGCCTTTGTTTTTTTGTTTTTTTTAGAACTGAATGATATTCCATATTTAACTATATTATCATAGATATAGAATAACTGATGGACCTGTGTTTCCACTCTTTGGCTGTGTAAATATTACTGGTATGAAGTTGTATAAGTTTATGTGGACATGGGAGTGAAATACCTGGGAATGGAATTGAATATTTTCAAAGAGGATGGAGGGGCTAGGGACATAGCTTTGTTGTTAGAGTGTTCTCCTAGCATGCATGAAGTTTCTGGGTTCGATTCCTCGGACCACATAAATGCAGCATGGGCAGTAGAAGCGAGCTGATTAGTTCATCCTTGGCTAGTGAGTTTGAGGCCAGTCTAAGATACACACAAAGAGCACTCCTGAGCACTGGTGATTACTCCAATGAGATGAATTCTAAAATGATTGAAGGCCCGTCTCCGTGACACCTGGGTGGGGAAGAAACTCTTGGGTGGAGGAATCTTTCAGGTTTGGAGACTATTGTTTCTTTCAGTCCCTGCCCCTGCCCCAGACTCATCCTGTAAGTTTATCTTCACACCATCGCCCCTACCCCTTTTATTGCCAGCTCTGACTTTTCAGTGAGGTCTCCAAGGCTCCCAGGTATCCCGGGAGAGCTTGGCTTTCGTGCCTGGAGAGGGAAGGGAGGGTATGAGGGAGGAAGATTACTTAATCATTAGGCATGTGGCGCTAACATTGCCCGTATTTCTCTAGGGTGGAGGGAGGTGTGTACCGGATGGTTTCGGTTCCAGGACCTGTGCTCAGATCGGGTGGGACGAGCTGCCCCGCCTGCTGGTAATTATGGCATGTGCCTCTTCGGGTCGCGGCGCAGTCTTGTGAAACACCTGTTTCTTAGGGGTGGGCAGGCTTAGTGGGGGAATGGATGTGTGCCAGGAAGACTGTTGGCCCAGATTTAAGCCTGGGCAGCAGAGGCAGAGAGCGGAGGAGGCTATGGAGTGGTAGAGTAGGGTGGAGGTGATAAAGGAAGGAGAATGAGACCAGGAAAACCCAATCAAAGCTAGAGTGTCTGAGCCTAGAGAAGCTTCAACCCTTGGTGGTGTCTGGTCTGGGGGAGTTTTCCCTTCCTCCAGCCCTCGGGGCTTGAGGCAGGCGGGAGACTGCAGGGAGACCAGGTCAGCAGCCGGTTGGTCTAGGTTTTTGGAGCTGGGGTGTGGGAGCCCACCCTCTGTGTGCATGCTCTCAGTGCCAGGCCCCGGCCTAGGGCTCCAGATTATGAGACATGGGTGCCCCGTCTAGGGTGTTGCTCCGAGTCTCCTCATTTTATTTCCCCCATGTTGGTGCGTGTCCAGGCTGTGCTGTGGGTAAGCTTCCAGATTAGAGGTAAACTGTTTTTTAGTATAGCTGTGAGGAAGAGGAAGGGGGGAGGGGAGGCTTCTTTGTCTCCTGGAGGACCAGGCACACCAAGCCTGCATGCCCAGTGAGCAGGGAACCTTCCCTAGGCGACTGTGGCCACCGAGCCATCCCATCCATCCTCTTCTGTGCCTTCATGGGGCTTCCCCCATGCAGACCTCTCGGGAGCCAGTGTTAGAAGAAGGTGGCCATTGTCATTTCCCAGGTGGGCATAAGCTGGCCCAGCCACAAACAGGGCTGGCTGTGACTAAGGTGGTCACTACAGCGGCAGCTTGTGAGACTACATATGCTTCCAGAAGTTGGGTACACGGTGAAAGTGACTCAGTTTCTCAGCCCAGAGTCCATTTCTGTTTCCCTTCCCTTTTTGACCCTGGCTTTCTACCCTGACCTCCCCACTCCTAGATCAGTGGCTCCCTAGAAACCTGGAGAGTGGGTTCTAGGGAAGGCGGCTGTTCCCATGGGCCTTTCCCATTCGATAGGCCTGTGGTGTGAGAACCCCTGGGGCCCCCGTTTATCTCCTATCACCTCTTTCTGAGGCTCTTGATCTATTAAGCCCCCAGCTATGTGTTTACCCCCTCCCTGCTTTGAGGGGTGAGTCATGCTGCTGGTTTGTTTGAACAGTGGAGAGGCTGCTGTAATTGGAGGTAGCTGGGCTTCTGAGTGTGTTTATGAGGTGGAGGCCTGCTCACCTGTGATTAGTGCTGCTCTTCTCCCCCACAGAAGACTCCACTTCCCATGCAGCCTTGCAGAGGCCCGGGTGGGGACCATCCCACCAGACACTCTGGGCTGTTTCGAAAGGTCTTTTCTGCCTGAGCCCAGCCCTGCGGCCACTCCAGCCCCGGAGGACAGCTGGGCTCTCGGAGCCGAGCGAGCCCTAGGTTTTCCATCCTTGGCCCTGGTTTGGAGTTGTGGGGTGAGATCTGTGGCTCTGTGGCGTCCATCTTGACGTGTGTTAATGCTGCTTGGGCACAGTGCTGCTGCCATGCTTCTGTGGGTTGTGAGTTCCACAACCTACTCTACCTCACACCGAGCCGGGGGCCTGTGATCAGCCACTCTACAGACTGTAAACAGGGTCCAGACAGGGCAAGAGGCTTGTGGGATTAGTGGATGCCGGATGGAGTTCACATGCTCCTCTTCTGACTACACTCAGTACCTCCCTCTCCTCCCCTCCCCTCTCCTCCCCTCCCCTCTCCTCCCCTCCCCTCTCCTCTTCTCTTCTCTCCTCCCTTCCCCTCCCCTCCCCCACCCTCCCCCACCCCCTCCCCTCCCCTCCCCTCCTCCCCTCTCCTCCCCTCCTCCTCCCCCTCCCCTCTCTTCTCCTCCCCTCCCCTCTCCTCCCCCTCCCCTCCCTTCTCTATAATTTTCATTACAGGAGTGTCAGGCAGCATTTCCATTGAAGTTTGAACTGTCACCAGAAAGGCCGGGGAAGGGCCCAGTCAGTAGAGCACTCGGGCAAGCCGAGGACCCGTGTGCATGACAGTGGCAGGACCCTGGAAACCCCGGTGCCCGGCGGGCGGTGGGGACATGGGGCTTCCTGGGCCTCCCCAGTCAGCCGGCCTGGCCTCCTCTGAACTGACAGGGTCAAGGAGAGACCCTGTCTAGAAGAAGCAGTGTAGACGCCACCCGAGGCTGACCTTTGGCCTCTGCATGCATGCACACCCACCGGATGCTCACCTACATGCACACGCACAAAGGCACGCACACATACAGCCGCACACTACGGAAGTGCAGGTGGGAAAGGCTCCTCCCGGCCCCCCACTCTTGCTCTCTCCCTTGGTCCCCTTTGGATGTTCTTCCTCCCTTTCCAGGGTCTCACATGGAGTTCAGCTAACTTCAAACTTGCTGTGTAGGCAGGATGATTGAAGGCCTGATCCTCCCCGACACACTCACTGTGTGTGTGTGTGTGTGTGTGTGTGTGTGTGTGTGTGTATGTGTGTCTGTCTGTCTGTCTGTCTTCAGTGTGTTTCTTGTGTATTTACGTAGCACAAATGTCATGTAGCTCTTGGTTAGAAGTCCAGACTGGAGCCACAGGTCTTAGATTTGGATTCTGTCTCTGATTAGTTGCATGACGAGACTTAATTTCTCAACCTGTTTTTAAAATTGGAACGTTGGTGCCTACTGTATATGCCATTGCTAGGATTAAATGAGTTAGCACATGTAAAGTCCTTGGAACAGAGCCCAAGAGGGTCCCACACACATAATTGCTGTGTGTAGGAGTTGACAATTACTGCCGTGCTCATGAACTTAAATAAACGAAAAGCCATGTTTTGGGAATTAGTGTCTATTTATTTTCTTTAACTTAAAAGCACAAACTCCCTGGAACTCACTGTGTAGCCCAAGCTGGCTTCAAACTCTCATTAGCCAGTTTCTCAAGATTGGGATCACAAGTATAAATCACTTTTTAGCCTTTTTGTGGTTTAACATTTTCTAAAATCTGCTATTTTATTTTATTTTATTTTATTTTATTTTATTTTATGTATATGGGCGTTCTGCCTGTATATATAGACTGCACCATAGTGCCCATGCACTTGCAACTGAATAAGGTCTTCTGTAAGAGCACCCGGGGCTCTTAACCTCTGAGCCATCTCTGTCCACCCCACCACACGCCCTTGTGTATTGAATCTCACTGTGTAGACAGGCGAGCCCTGACCTCTCTGCTTCCGTATTGCAGATGTGCCCGTCTCAGAAGAGCATCCTTCATGTATCTATGGGCCATTTGTGTTCCTTTTTTA